>CAUYQG010125054.1:0-19026 GCA_963574415.1 Tarsius wallacei | reverse complement strand
GGAAGTCAAAGCAGCAGTGATGGTGGCAGTGGCAGTGGCAGCGATCCTAGCCTCAGCATATCCTGTGTGGAGGGGTGAATCACCTCAGGCACAGGCTGTGCGTTGAAGGTGTCTGGCCACAGCAGTGACAGCGATGTGTGTCTGGACCGTGGCGGCGAGCCGGACCAAGCTGCTCGTGGCGGCGGTGGCGGCAGCGGCGGCTGCACTGTGCACTTCTGTCAGCATTTGCAATGCACTGTGCAGGTTGACCTGCAGACTAGTAGGTAGGATTTGCAGGTGAGAGCCAAATGCAGTGGTGGCAATAGGGTGTTTGCTTGATCTTTGTTAACCAGGAGGAGTACCTGAATGTCCCAGATATTGGGTTGGGCTATAGAACACTCATTGATCCAAATCCGGTGTTCGGTGTCTGAGTCCGGGCCAGAGGAAGCTGATGGGGATGGGCCAAGCTAGCCTACGTTCAGGAACCTGAAAATGATTAAAAGCTGCCTCTGATGGGCATTCAGGAGACAGTTCTCAGAACCCTGGAGAAAAGTCCCTGCAAAGAGCAAAGCAGCTGTTGCTGTGTCAATGTCCCAGCATGTGGAAAGAAGAGTGACTCTGACCACAGCCAAGCAAGTAAGAAAAGAACCAGTTTTACTCTCACACTTTAGACCTGGTAGGGCTCCCTTCCATAGCCCAAACTGAAAGACTCATAGCAAATCTTACTCAATTAGCATTGATAGTAGAGTTCTAAAGCTAAATAAATACTTTTAAATTGGAAAACATGAGGAGCGTATAAATGAAAGCCAGCCAATACAATTAACAGCAGAATTAGTCACAATAGCGAGGTTCAATTTAAAGCAGATTTAACAGATTCAAATATGTACATGTATATGTATGTTAATATGACATAAAGGAGAATTCATTATGAGAAAAGCATTACGACAAAAGCATAGAAAGAAAGATTTAGAAATAAATGAAATGGAAGTGCTATAAATAACTTCTATGTCTGAACATATTTATATTAAGTAAATTACTAGTCATTTAAATTGAAATGAAATAGGTATATAAATAAAATATATGTTATTCTTTGGATAGTCCTAATAAAAAGAAAATACAACTCTGCAACACGAACTACAAAACACTACTGAAAGGAGGATACAACAAACGGAAGAACATTTTTACTCATGGATTGGAAAAACTGATACCATTAAAATGACCATACTGCCTAAAACAATCTATAGATTCAATAAAATTCCTATCAAATTAACAGGGACAGTTTTTTGCAGATCTAGAAAAAAGATAATACTTAAATTCATATGGAAGCAAAAGATAGCCTGAATAGCCAAAACAATCCTCTTAAAAAGAACAAGGCTGGCAGCATATTACCAAATTTCAAACTTTACTACAAGGATATAGGATACAAAACAACACGTTACTGGTGCAAAAACAAATACATGGACCAATGAGACAGAAAAGAGAACTCAGAAATTAAGCCACTCACCTACAACCAATTGATCATTGACACATAAACCAATGGGACAGAAAAGAGAACTCAAAAATGAAGCCACTTACCTACAACCAATTGATCATTGACAAAACTAACAAAAATGACATTGGGGGAAAGGTCACCCTATTTAATAAATAGTTTTGAGAAAACTGGCTAACCATAGGCAGAATAATGAAGTTGGATCCCTTTCTCTCACCATATACAAAAATTAACTCAAGATAGATTAATGGCTTACGTTTAAAGTTTGAAATTATAAAATTCCTAGAAGAAAGTCTAGAAAGCATTTTTTTGGGGGGGGGGACATCAGCCTTACAATAGGACACCTGCACCCATATGTTTATCACAGCACCATTCACAATAGAAAATACATGGAACCAACCCAGTGCCCACTGGTGAAGGACAGGATAAAGGAAATATTCACGATGGATTGCTATGTATCTGTAGAAAAGAATGAAATTATGTCTTTTGAAGCAGCATGAATGAAGCTGATGGTCATTGTTCTAAGTGAATTATCACAGAAACAAAAAACTGTATATAAAATGTTCTCATTTATTAGTTGGTACTAAATACTAGGTACACAAGGGCTCAAGGATGGGAACTAACAGACACTGGGTGATGCCAAAGAGGGGAAGGAAGGTGGGAGAATAAGGGCTACACAATCACCAATTAGGTGTCATGCTCACCACCTGTGAATTCATCTGAGTCCACATCTTGCCATCACACAAAATATGTATGTAACAAATCTTCACATATACCTCTTGCTCCAAAACAAAAAGACAGAGAACAAATGTTTACAAGGATGTAAAGAAAAAGGAATGTTTATACACTGTTGGTGGAATGTAAACTAGTACAGTCTTATAGAAAGTAGCTTGGCGATTTCTCAAATAACTAAAAATAGATCTACTATTTGACCCAGCAACCCCAGTACTAAATATATAACCAAAAAAGCATAAATCATTCTTCCAAAAGACACCTGTATTCATATATTTATCACAGAACTATTAATGATTCATAAAACATGGCATCTACCTAGATCTCAACAACAGTGGATTGGATAAAGAAAATATGGTACATATTTACCATGGAATACTGTACAGCCATAAACAAGAATTACATTTTGTCCTTTGCAGCAATGTGGCTGCAGCTGGAGATGATTTTTCTAAGATAATTAACATAGAAACAGAAAACCGAATACCACGTTCTCACTTATAAATGGAAGCTAAACATTGAGTGTAGATTGCATTAAGAATAAGAACAACAAACATTGGAGACTCCTAAATGGGGAGAGAAGGGGAGAAAAGATTGAAAACTTTCCTATTGGGTACTCATGCTTGTCATTTGGGTAATGGACCCAGTAAAAGCTGAAACTTCAACATCATGCAATATACCCATGTAACAAACCTTCACACATACCCTACAAATCTAAAATAATTATAAATTAAAAAAACAAAATATGTGAAATTTAGTTATAACATAATAACTTACCATAATAAACCAAGATATTAAAAACATTGAAATATGTGAAACAGAAGTAAAACAAATTAGAACGCAGAATAATGCCTGTCAACAGAAGGTCAAAATTTAAATGGAACAAAAAGATTGAGGTGGAAGAGATAAAGTTGAACAAATAATTCGCCAAAAAGGTGATTAAATCTAAATAAATATTGGATTATAAAGTATTTATAGTAATGATGTCAAATAATAAATAAATAATGTAAGGGATATTTTGAAAAGGTAGCCCTAAATTTCAAAAGGAAAAATTATATGTGTAAAGTTGAAGATGACTTTTTTGAAAACAGTGATTATTATCCCACAGTATCCATTTGATTTTCTGTACTTCAATAACAGAAATGGCAGAATTATATGAGAGTACATCTGTAGATAAGACATATCTAAAAATTAGGTTCCCCAGCCTATGCTTCAGCCAGGTTTGATTATGTAATTAATTTTGAGGTAATGAGATGTAAGCCTATGTGATGCAGTCAATTTTCAGAATATCTGCAAATTAAAGCTGCTTGTTCCTGAGCTCTTCTCCATGCCCTTCCATAGTATGCGATTTGAATGTGACAGTGAACACCTTTTACTGTGAACATAGAAATGAGAGGAAAAATGAAATCAATGTCCCAGTGAATAGCCCAGCAACAAGAAGGTGGAAACCAAGGGTCCTGCATGATCAAACAGAACAGAGCTTTTCTATCAGCCTGGTCATATGGGGAAAAAATTGCCTTACATAAACCATTATTTTGAGATATTTTTGAAATAACATCTTAGTATTTACCCTCATACAGATTTCAAGTACTGTAAGGCATTTTATCTTTTGAGGAAAAAATGACAGCTAGATAGCAATGGAGAGAGATAAAGATGGGGATAAAGAAAACAATCAGAGAGGAGGAAAAATGAGAGGAGAGGGGAGAGTAATTTGTCAAATAATCTTATGAAACTTTTATATTCACAACAAATATAAAGTTAAAGTGAGAGAATATCACTTTAGGGGGTATAAAAAACATTATAGCTATATGAAATTTATAAATTACTAATAGAAAACTTAAGAACTAAAAGATTAAAGTTCAAGATTGGAAAAATATAACCAACAAGCAAAAACAATACTAGCTAAAAATAAATTGTCCAAATGGCATAAACATACAGTTGACTGGAACAAACAAACAAATCCAAATGGCTAATAAACACTAAAAATGTCCAATTTCACCGTTAATAATTGGAAAAAGAAATTAAGATATACATTAAAGGTGATCCCCAAAAAACCCAGGAATCATTAGTTCTTACATGATTAAACTTGAATCATCTTCAGAGAACTCTCTATTTGAAGTAATATACCTATCCAGAGACTTTATCCGTGCTAAAATAGTTTTTGAGCTAGTCAGTTTTGATATACTTTAGTGCCTCTGGCCAGTTTTTTTTTGTGTTTGTTTGTTTGTTTCCCCTCTTCCACATAGGCAAAATGTTTTTATTTGAGAATTGTTTCCATCCAAGGAAACAAACAAACACAAGTAGCTCAGAGCAGGATAGGGTAAGTTAGAAAGTTAAGCACAGGGGTCATGCTGTTTTCTGGTCAAAAATTGCTGAACACTTGGTGCTGTGTGGACAGGTGTGCTCATAAATCAACCCATCATGAAACCTAATGAAACCTCTCACTACAATGTTAGTTGGTATGCTGATACAGATGGATTTCTAGAACACACACCTAGCGGGGAAAGTCTGTACTTCAAGGAGATTGCCCTCTGAAAAAAATCTAGTTTTTTTGGCCCCCACCCTTGTATATTTGTGCATATTGTGTGTGTATGTGCAGAAATGTATATATTTCTATATGTATAGATCAACCATTGATAATTAAACTTGTAAAAATCTTAAAAAGATAAAATGTTTGCAAATCAACATTTAAATTACATATTGTTATGAATATGATAGAAAGTAATCTTCCCATTCCTATTGAAATAAAAATGCATCCTAACCCAACAATGCAGCTATTGACAAAAATGTATTTCTAGAGAAATGTATATAATGAACATACAAATATATAAAATGATGAGTGTATCTTTTTCAAAATTCTATGCATGTGCATATATTTGCTAGGATTGCCATATCAAAGTTTCACAGACTGGGTGGCTTAAAAAACTGCTGTTTATTTTCTCATAGTTCTAGAGGCTGGAAGTCTGAGATCAAGATGTCAGCAGGATTGGACTATTTCTGAGAGTTCTCTCGGCTTGTAGATGACTGTGTTTTGTGATTTACCTGTTGTGTCTTTATATAGTCTTCTCTGTGTACATATTTGTGTTCTAATTTTGTCTTTTTATAAAAATACCAGTCATTGGATTAGTGCCACAACTAATAACCTCATTTTAACGTAATTACCCCTTTAATTAAAGACTATCTCAAAATACAGTCACATCTTGAGGTAGTGAAAGTTAGGACGCTAACATATGAATTTTGGGGGGGAGGGGACACAATTTAACCATAACAGTATGAATGTCTATTCTATTGTTACTTTTGCTAATAGCAATGTAGAAAAATTCTGAACTTCCATTAATAGAGAAATCACTGCATACTATTAAAACTAATCTATACTACCATATACTAAGCAAAATTAACATATGGTTTTATTGATTGATATTAACATGTTTGGGTATTCATGATATAATATCATAAGGAAAATGTAATGGTACTATTTTTCTAGAAAAGGATATTTCCCCATTTTACTTGCTAGACAAATTATGTCTTTGTATTCTAAAAAAAAAGGCAATTTAAGTGATAGAAATGGAGTGTCTCTTCTCATTCATTTATCTGTTCCTACAGTTTCATAAATAAGAAAATAAACTTGTCAACTCAATTATTTTTACCTTATTTTCTAAAAGAACTAAAGTTCTGTAGTAGGCAGGTCAGATATAAAAACCAGACAATTCCAACCCAGATAATACTGTATTTAATTTCCTAACTCAACTTTCCACAAAAGAAATAATTTATTGTTAGTAACTCAGGATCGTATCAATTTTTATTGTATTGTGATGAATCCCACTATTCTCTAAGTTTTTCATATCTGTATGTTTTGTCAACAACTGTAGTTTAATTTGGTTATTCCCCACATTACAGAAATTTTATAAATGCAAATATGCATTTTTAAATACTTATTAAAACTAGCTACTAATTATTTTAAAATTATATAGTAATAAATATGCTAATAAACTTTATACATATTAAGTATAATTCTTACAAAGAATCAATAAAATACAATAATTACAATTTTATAATTGAGGAAAATGTGACTTATAAATATATTTTTCAATTTAAGAGGTCTGATATATTTTTCCTTTTCCCACAAAATATTTTTTAAAATTGACTAATAATAATTGTACACATGGGGAATATAATGTGATATATTAATATATGTATACATTATAGAATGATTGAATCAAACTAATTAACATATCCAGTATCTTTATTTGTAGTGTGAACACTTAAAATCTAGTCTCTTAATAATTTTTAAATATGTCTTAAAGTATTATTAAAGATAATCACCATACTGTATAACACATTTCAAAAGTTTATTTCTTTGGAGTCACTGAAACTTTGTCCCTTTTTACCAACATCTCTCTATCCCCCATAATCTCCAGCCTTGGGGAACCATCATTCTAATCTCTGCTTCTATGACTTTAAAATTTTTTTGAAAATCACGTACATGTTTCTGCAAATGTACCTGTATGGTGACCAATTGTATACCTAGTACTGAATTGTACCGTACATCCTTAAAATTAAAAATTAAAAACAAAAAAAGCTACATATAAATGAGATTATACAGCATTTGTCTTTCTAAGCCTGACTTATTTCACTTAGCAACATGTTATCTTGAGTCATCCACATTGTCACAGATTACAGATTTCATTTTTTAAGTTTTATTAGTATTCTAGTGTTTTATTGTTTATATATGTGTGTGTGTGAATATATACATATATACATATATACACATATTATAAAACATATTATCTTTATCCATTCATTTTTATAGGCAGTTTGACATATCTTGTTATTATGAATAATGCCACAATTAACATGGAAGTGCAGATATCCCTTTGACATGTTGATTTCAATTATTTTGCAATACATATGTACTCAATAATGAAACTGCTAGATAAAATGGTAGTCCTATTTTTAAGTTTTTGAGAAATTCCCATTGAGTTTTCCATAATGGCGATACTAATTTACCTTCTCACTAACATTATACAAGGTCCCCCTTTTCTCCATATTTTCACCAACACTTATTATATTTTATATTTTTAATAATACTCATTCTAATAAGTTTACCGTGATGTCTCATTGTGGTTTTAGTTTGCATTTTCCTGAAAATTAGAGATGTTGGGATTTTAAAAAAAAATTTACTGTTAGTCATTTGTATATCTTTTTAAAGAAATGTCTATTCAGATCCTGGACCCATTTTTAATCGGGTCATTTTTTTTTCTTGCTATTGAGTTTCTTACATATTTTTGAATATTAACTTTTTATAAGATGTATGTTTTGCAAATATTTTATCCCAATCTGTGGGCTATGTCTTCACTGTGTAAATTGGTTTCTTTGCTGTGTAGAATCTTTTCACTTTGATGCAATCTCAATTGTCTATTTTTGCTTTTGTTGCCAGTGGTTTTCGGGTCATTGAAAAAAATGCTTAGGCTAATGTTATAGAACTTTTTTTCTATGTTTCCTTCTATCACTTTTACTGTTTCAGGTCCTACATTTAAAACTTTAAACCGCTTTGAGCTGATTTTTGTATATAATGTGAGATAAATCTTTTATTTAATTCTTCTTCATGTAGTTACTGAGTTTTTCTAACATCTTTTCCCTATTGTATATTATTGACACCTTTGTTGAAAAGTAATTAACAATAATTGCATGGGTTTTATTTCTGGGTTTTCCACCATGCTCCACTGGTTGATGTGCCTACTTTTATACCAGTAACAAATGTGTGTATATTCATGGCAATTTACATAGTTTTGTAATATATTCTAAAATCAGGCCATGTCTCCAACTCTTAAAAAATCATTTAAGTAATCACTGTATTTAGTTATTGAAGATCAAAATACTACTATAAGATTGACAAAGAATTCAGTGGTATATATTTATAAAACCTAAGGCAAGAAGAAACAAAGCACAGTTAATGTTTTCTTGGAAATAAAGTTCAATGGTAGGAGAAGAGAAAAAGAAAGGAAGAAGATCAAAGATGCTATTGGACTACACTTGGTCAGTATCTTATGCAAAATTCACCATATCACTTATTTAATTATGATGAGGGAAAAGTAGCAGACAGGATTCTTAGACAGGTGGAGAGGTAGAGATTCTGTCAAATGGTGAGGTAATATCAGAAGTAGAGAAAATGTAGTAACTTTCATCAACATTTACTTCTTTTGGCATGTGACACAGATGAATCCTTTTTTGATTTGCCTTTGGGCCACCTATTTGTATGTTCTATTACTTACAAAAAAACCTATTTCTAATTTACATATAATACTTTTAAATAATTTAATTAAATTAGACTCAGCTTGGGAAAAAGATGGCAGCAGAGCCAGTTGGACTATCCTGGTCCCAGTGTGAGTGAGTGTATGGAAAATTTTGCATATGTGTCAGTAAGTGGGCATGTAAGTGGCTGACTGAGTGGGGGTTTGGGAGCAAGTGGCCAAGGCTCTCCTGGTGAAGCAGTTAGTGCTGCAGCTGCTCTGCTTGGTTGTCAGCACTTGCTAGGACACAGAAGTTGAAAACCATTAAAAAAAAATCAGCAAAACTATTCCTGGGAAGAAGCTGACAGGAGAGTCTGACTGAGTGGGGGCTGAGGAGCAAATGGCCAGAGCACTCCTGGTGAAGTGGCTGGAGCCACAGCTGCTCTGCTTGGTCCCTAGCACTTTCTGGGGCACAGAAACTGAGCACCATTTTTAAAAAATCAACAAAGTTTCTCCTGGGATGAAGCTGCCAGGAGAGACTGCTGGCTCCAGGCTCCACCTTATGACTGCAACATCTGGTTGGACACTAGTAGCAAGGACTCTGGACGAGCACAGCAAAGGGAGCCAGAGGCAGAGCCAAACTGGAAAAGACAAAAGAGGCACTCTGCCACCATTTGAAAACTCAGCAGGAAAGTGTTTTTTTTTTTTTGTTTGTTTGTTTGTTTTGAGTTGGCGTCTTACTCTGTCGTCCAGACTGGAGTGCAGTGGCCGCTTTCGGCCACCGCAGTCTCGACCTGCTGGGCTCCAGCGATCCTTCTGCCCAGCCTTCCGAGTAGCCGGAACTACAGACGTGCGCTACCACGCCTGGCTAATTTTTTTGATTTATTGTAGAGATGAGGTTTCGCCTGCCCAGGTGGGTCTCGAACCCGCGGGCTCAGGCAATCCACTCACCTCAGCCTCCCAAGGCACGGGATTACAGGCTGAGCCACCGAGCCCGGCTAGGAAAGTGTTTTGACTTGCTCACCATACAGCAACAGACCAGATCTCTGTGACTGGAAAATTAACTACTTAGGGGTTGATTGTGACCCAGAGGGAATATACTGAAAGCACAAACTTTAGAGGGGCAGGAAGAGTGCTGAGTCTCAGGCACCCCACTGCTACCCTGATTCAGTCATGGGAAAAAGAATGAGAAAGACCTCCAAAGAGATCAGTGGTGAGACTGGACCTGACCCAACACCCTCCTCCCCAGCAGTCCTCTGAACATCAGATCCATGTGGCTGCAGCATGACTGAGACCTTTTGACAGAAACACTACAAGATAGAAGGAATGGGAGTCCAACATTTGAAGTCCTCAAAGATAAATAATTTCAACCAAGCATTTCCTACCCAGTCAAGCTCAGCTTCAATAGTGATGGATAATTAAAATCCTTCACAGACATCTAATCCCTAAGAGATTATGTGGCTTCCAGACCAGCTCTACAGAAGATGCTTAAAAAGGTATTAAACACAGAAGAAAGAAAAAAAGAATGACCATGCACTTACCAAGAGAACAGCAAAACACAGAATCAACAGAGAATACATCACAACAGCAAACTTGAAAACACACACATTCATCAACCCAAAAGCTAAAAAAAAACCAAGCAGACAAACAAAGAAAAAACTTTATAAGAACCTCATGATGGGAATAAACAATCACCTTTCAATAATCATTCTGAATGTGGATGGACTAGATGCAACACTGAAAAGACACAGAATGGCAATCTGGATAATAAAAACATGACCTAATTTTGCTGCATCCAGGAAACTCATCTCACCACAAGGAATGCACACAGACTCAAAGTTAGAGGATAGAATAAAATTTTCCAGGCAAATAGATCACAAAAGAGGGTAGGAACCGTGTTCTTAATATCAGATAAAACACCTTTAAGCTATCAGAAATTTTTTAAAAAGATATGAAAAGACACTACAAAAAGAAAAAAAAAATTCAGTCCATCAACAAGAAATATCTATCCTAAACATATATGCACCCAACACAGGAGCACCAGTGTTTATAAAGCAAATACTGAGTAAACTTTAAAAAGATATTGCCTTTAATCCTATTATAGCCAGGAATTTCAACAGACCAATAAAAATCCAAGCAAGTGACTCAGGCAAAAGAAATCTCCCAACCAAAAAAAGCCCAGAAACTAATGGCTTCCCAGCTAAATTGTACAAGACATACACAGAGGAGCTAATACCAATCTTTTTTCCTTTTTTTTTAATTTTAAAAATATGTGGTACGATTGAATACATAAGTCGTCATCATACAGGAAAAGTTTGGGACTTCCTTTGGTTTCCACTTCACTTAGTTTGAGATTCGGTACATTTACTGATGTTATGTGCCCTCCCCCTCTCCTGGCAGTATCCCACTGCTGCTGAGCTCTTTCTTATAGTATTATGATAAATGTTCAGAGTCTGCTTATGAGTCATACTCAAATTTTTCTTTCTGTGATGGATCACTGAGTATAATAGATTCTGAATACATCCAAATTATCTGTGTCCTTTTTTATGGCTGCATAATATTCCATCATGTATATGTACCACATTTTTTAATCCAGTCCACTTTTGATGGATGCAAGTTTGGTTCTATGTTTTTGCAATTGTGAATAATGTTGCAACAAACATGTGTGGGCAGGTCTCTTTTTTTACAGAGTGATTTGAATTCCTTCAGGTATATTCCCAGAAATGGGATTGCTGAGTTGTATGGAAGGTCAATTTTTAGGTCTTTTAGGAATCGTCACACTGTTTCCCAGAGAGATTATACTAGTTTATACTCTTACTAACAGTGTAGAAGTGTTCCCTTTTCCCTGCATTCTCCCCAGCATCTGTTGTGTTTTGAGTTATTGACGATAGCCATCCTGGATGGAGTTAGGTGGTAGTTCAAGGTCATTAATTTGCATTTCTTTAACAATTATTGAGGCTTAGTATTTTTTTCAGTATCTGTTGACTGTTCATATGCCTTCTTCTGAAAAGTGTTTATTCATATATTTTGCCCACTTTTTAATAAGATTTTTTTTTCCTTTTGGCACATTTGAGTTCCTTGTAGATCCTAGATGTTAGGCCTTAGTAAGATATATAGTTGGCAAATATTTGTTTCCCATTCTGGGGACTGTCTCCCCACTCTCTTGATGGTTTCCATTGCTTTGCAGAAGCTTTTAAGTTTAATGAGGTCCCACTTGTCTATTTTATCTCTTATGGCATGGGCATCTGGGGTTTTGATCAAGAATTGGTTGCCAATTTCCATAAGGGTGTCTTCTGCATATTCTAAGATTCTTATATTTTGAAGTTTTATGTTTAGCTTTTTTTTTTTTTCCACGCGAGTTGGTTTTTGTGTATGTTGATAGGTGAGGTCATGTTAAAGTCTTCTGCATGCAGTCAGTCAGTTTTTCCTAAAAAAATTGCTAAATAGGTTCTCCTCTCCACAATAGTTGTTAGTGAACACTTTCTCGAAGATGAGTTGGTTGAGAAATTGACAATCACATTCACAATAGCCACATAAAAAACATCTTTCTAACCAGAGAAAGAACTGCAAAACACTGCTCAAAGAAATCACAAAAGACACAAACAAATGGAAAAATATTCCATGCCCATGGACTGGAAGAATTTGTCCATCCTGCCAAGGGCAACCTACAGATTTAACACAATGCCCATTAAATTACCAACATCATTCTTCTCAGACCTGAAAATGACAATACAGAAATTCATATGGAAACATAAAAGACCACAATTAGTTAAAATAATCCTTAGAAAAAGAAACAAAGCAGGAGCTATTACACTTCTGGACTTTAAATTCTACTATAAGGCTACAGTAATTTAAACAGCCTGGTACTGGTATAAGAACAGGCATATAGACCAATGGAACGGGATAGAGATTCCTAACACCAATTTTATTGGAAAATTATTCCAGGCAATTGAGAATGATGGAACTTTCTCCAACTTATTTTATGAAGCTAACATCATACTGATACACAAACCTGGCAAAGAACAAACAAGGAAAAATAATTACAGGCCAATCTTCTTGATGAACATAGATGTGAAAATTCTCAACAAGATTCTATCAAGTCAAATCCAACAACGCATTTCAAGAATTATCCACCATAGCCATGTGGGCTTCGTTCCTACTATTCAGGGCTGGTTCAACATTCACAAGTCCATAAACATAATTCAGTACATTAACAGATGTGAAATCAAGAACCACATGATCATATCATTAGATAAAAACCCTTTAGCATCTAGGCATAAAAGAGCATTCCTTATAACAGTAAGAGCTATCTATGATAAACTCACTGTTAACATTTTGCACAATGGACTGAAGTTGGAAGAATGCCTCCTAAGACCGTGAGCAAGACAAGGATGCCCATGCTTACCCTTCCTGATCAGCATAGTGCTGGAAATCCTAGCCAGAACAATCAGACAAGAGAAGGAAAACAGAGATATCCAAATAGGAAAAGAGAAAATTAAGTTATTCCTCTTTGTAGATGATATAATTCTATACCTTGAAAACCCTATACAGTATGTTAAAAACCACCTTGCACTAATAAATGACTTTGGTGCAGTCTCAGGGTTCAAAATCAATGTGTAAAAGACAATTGCATGTCTATATACCAACAACAAGCAGGCAGAGAACCAAAAAAAAAAAAGCACAATCCCATTCACAATAGCACCCCCACCCACCCACACACATAGACACACACACAGAATATCTTGGCATGCACCTAACCAGAGAAATAAATATTTTTACAAAAAAAATACAAAATCTTCTCAAAGAAATCAAGGATGACACAAACAAATGAAAAAAAAAAAAACGAAAAAAAAAAAACCAACCTCATACTCATGGTTCAGAAGAATCAATATTGTCAAGATGTCCATCATACTCAAAGCAACCTTCACACTCAATGCAATACCCATCAAATTACCAATATCATTTTTCTCTGACCCGGAAGTGACAATACAGAAATTTATATGGAAACAAGAAAGAATACAAATAGTCAAAACAATCCTCAACAAAAGAAACAAAGCAGAAGATATCATATTTCCAGATTTTGAACTTTATTACAAGATTACAATAACCAAAGCAGCTTGGTATGGGTATAATAATAGGCACATAGATCAATGGCAAAAGCAGGGATTAAAAAACAAAAACATGGTCTCTCAACCAATTCATCTTCTACAAAACCTCCAATAACAAGCACTGGGGGAAAAAGACTGTTTTTAGCAAATGGTAAGCAAAGGACATAAACTAACATTTCTCAAAAGATATCATAGAAGCGCCAACTAACACACAGAAATATGCCCAGCCTCCCTAATTTTCAGAAAGATGCAAATTAAAACTACAGTGACATACCACCTAATTTCGGTAAGGATGACTGTCATTAATAAGTGAAAAGACAACATATGCGTGTGGAGAAGAGGGAATGTTTCTATATCTCTGTGGAAAGCAGTGTGGTGATTCCTAAGAGAACAAAAAATTGACCTTCCATTTGACCTAGCAATCTTTCTCCTGTGAATATATCCAGAGAAACATAAACCATTCTACCAAAAGACACCTGCACATGCATGTTTATTGCCACACTAGTCACAATAGCAAAAACATGGAAACAACTCTACTGCTGATCAAAAGTGGAGTGGATAAAGAAAATCTTGTACGTATACATGATGGAGTATTACACAGTCATAAAGAAGAACAAAAGCATATAGTTCACAGAAAATTGGAAAGAGTTGGATACCATCAAACTAAACTATCTAATCACAAAGACAAATAACTGAATATTGCATGTTCTCACTCATAAGTGGGCCCTGAACAATAGTTGCAAAACCACAAGGAAGGGATTGGCAGTCACTGGGCACTGCTAGGGGAGGAAGGGAGGGAGGGAAGAAGATGAGGGCATGTGACAATACAAGGGGTACCTGTTCCACTACAAGGGGAGAGAGGGCCAGTTAGAAACCATTATTTCGGCCAGGCTCAGTGGCTCAGCCTGTAATCCCAGCGCTTTAGGAGGCCGAGGTGAGTGGATTGCCTGAGCCTGCAGGTTCGCGAACCGCCTGGGCAACTTGGCGAGACCTCATCTCTACAATAAAAATCAAAAAATTAGCTGGGCGTCGTAGCGCATGCCTGTAGTTCCAGCTACTATCTGGAACACACAAGACAATTTCAAAAATTTAAATTTTAAGTAGATTACCAAAAAAAACCCCTCCAATTAAATGGTACAATTAAAGCATTACTTTGGGAACAGTTTGTTCAACAATTGTACATGCTTACCTAAGAAACATTGTTTAAAATCAGTATTCTGAAAAGATTCCTTAAGGAACGAAAAGGTAACATGCTAAAAAACAAAATAAGCAAATGAGAGTGGAAAAAATAAGCTCATAAATAAATAAAATATAAAACATAAAACAACAGAGAATCTACATAGAGTCAAAAGCTAGTTTTAGTCACTAAAAACTCATGCAATTGTAGTTAGAATGACAAGAGAAGAGGGAAGTCACAACTTTCTTATAGAAGTTATGAAAAGAGGGGCATCACTATTGACTCTACAGATGTTAAAAATATAATAAAGGAATTCTAGAAAAGTGATTCCAATAAATTAGAAAATTTGAGGAAATGGTAATATTCCTTGTAAGACAAAATACACTAAAACTTAATACAAAATAGAAAACCTTAAATTTGAAAAACTTAAATTAAATAGAAAATAGAAAAACACGCCGGGCTCGGTGCCTCAGCCTGTAATCCCGCTCCTTGGGAGGCTGAGGTGAGTGGATTGCCTGAGCCCGCGGGTTTGAGACCCGCCTGGGCAGGCGAAACCTCATCTCTACAATAAACCAAAAAAATTAGCCGGGCGTGGTAGCGCACGCCTGTAGTTCCGGCTACTCGGAAGGCTGAGGCGGAAGGATCGCCAGAGTCCAGCAGGTCGAGGCTGCGGTGGCCGGGAGTGGCCACTGCACTCCAGTCTGGGTGACCGAGTGAGACTCCAACTCAAAAAAAAAAAAAAAAGAAAAGAAAATAGAAAAACTTAAATTAAATTTGTAATTTAAAAGTCCCCATAGGGTAAAATTTGCAACACTAGTGTGTTCGCTTTTGGATTCTACCAAAATAAAAAAAGAAATAATATTTATGTATTTATTTTTTTATTTTTATTTTTTATTTTTTTTGAGTTGGTGTGTCACTCTGTAGCCCAGACTGGAATGCAGTGGCCGCTCGCGGTCACCGCAGCCTTTGCCTGTTGGGCTCCAGCGATCCTTCCACCTCAGCCTTCCAAGTAGCTGGAACTACAGGTGTGCGCTACCACGCCCAGCTAATTTTTGATTTATTGTAGAGATGAGGTCTCACCAATTTGCCCAGGCGGGTCTCGAACCCGTGGGCTAAGGCAATCCACTCATCTCAGCCTCTCAAAGTGTGGGATTACAGGTTGAGCCACGGAGCCCGGCTAAGAAATAATATTAATCCCATGCAATCTTCCAGAAAACAGAAAAGAAAACATTTCCTAATGCATTCTATGAAACCAGCATTACATTGATACCAAATCAAGCAAAGAAATTACCAGAAAGAAAACTACAGATCAACATTCGTCATAAACATAGATCTTGAAATTATTACAATACTTAATTTTAGTTCCAATTTTGCATAAAATGATAATATATCATGCCTAAGTGTGGTTTATCCATCAAATGCAGATTTGACTGTCATTAATGTAATTTTTATGTTAAAAACCTAAACAGAATGTAATCATTGTAAAAAACACACACAAAATACTGTTTTTAAAATTTAACAAGTCTCTCTATAAATAGATTATAGATAGATAGATATAGATTAGAGATACATGTAAACAATATATACATATTATATGAATGAAGGGGGACTCAAAAACCCCTAAAATTTATTTATAAAATATTGTATATTTATTCTTACATGCTTAAACTTCAGTCGCCTTCAATATACTGTACATTTAATGCAATACACCTGAGAGACACTTTTTCCACTGCTCAAAACAGTTTTTGAACTCATCAATTTTGATGCCTTTTAGTGTTTCTGCCGTTTTTTTGTTTGTTTTGTTCTCACCTCTTCCACTTGGGCAAAATGTTTCGTTTTGGGAACTTTTTTCATCCAAGGAAACAAAAAAAAGTTGCTTGTGATGAGACTCGGTGAACAAGGAGGATGGAGCATGGGGCTTATGCTGTCTTTGCTCAAAAACTGCTGAACACTCAGCATAGTGTCAATGGGTGTGCTTATAAATCACCCATCATGAAATGGACATAGATGCAGTAAGAATCTCCAAAAAAATTCACTGAAACTGAACACAACCTCTCACAACAATGCTAGCTGGAAGAAACCTATACTGCAAAAGGCCCGCCCCCCCCAGAAAACAATTTGGATTTCTTCGGGGTCCCCCAATACATACATATGCATGTGTAACTATATGCATACATGTGTATATGTATGCTTATATATATGTGTGTGTTTATATATATTCAGCAAAATTGAGATATAAAAAATTCTTCAACATAAAACTTGTAGATAGCCTCATAATTGATGATAAAAGACTAAATGACTTGCTCATAAGAAACACTATTATCACTTACATTCAGTGGTACAGTATGGATTCTAGCCAATGCAAAAAAAGTAAAAAATACTTTTAAGAGGATAAATAATTTTCTATTTGACAACTCCTACATAGCCTAAATAAAACTATTAATACACATATTCAGCATGGTTACAGGGTATTCGGTAGACACATATAAATCAATTTTATATTTATTTATTCACAATAGGATTTTAGAAGCAAATTGCAAGAGAAAACTATTTACAATGTCCAAAAATATTAATTCCTCAGGGGTGTGTTTGACAAAAATTTTCAAGGACCTTGCTTTGATTAAAAAAACAAAGTTTTATCAACAAGTTCTGCTTTGATAATTTATACTAATAAAGAAACCTTGTTCAATTACCCCATGTACAAAAAATGAAACAAGATAGATCATAGACTAAAATCCAAAAGCATTCACTATTAAACTCAAGAGAATCATAAAACATTAATGGTGTTTGCCTAGACAAAGAATTCTCACATGGACCAAAGAAGTCATGGAGCACAAACTAAACATGAAACCTAAAAGCACAGAAAGTAAAACGCATTGCTGGCAAAATGTTTAAAGATCTAAATAGTTTGAGAGATATGCCATACTCATGGATCGAAATATTTTTTACTTTTAAGGTGTCAATTTTTTCTCAAATTAATCTGTAAATTCAAGGTTAGGCCACCTAAAATCTCAGCATACTTTTCACATTTTCTCAGTACATTTTTTTATAGAAATATGCATGCTAATAAAATTTATGTAAAATAATGAAAGACATGGAATGTCAAAGACAACTTTGGAAAATAACAAAGTTTAAGAGCATCCAATACCATATTTTAACACTGATTTTAAAGATACAGTAAGCATGGAACTATAGTTTTGTTATAAAGATTGGTATATAGATCAATAGAACAGAATAAAGAGTTTGAAAATATTTTAGACATAGATTGCAATCGATTTTCAACAAACATCCTAAGAGAATTCAATATGAAAAAATATATTTTATCAACAAATTCTGCTTTGACAATGTATATTAACAAATGAACCTTATTCAACTAACCCATGTACAAAAAATGGAATCAAATGAGATCACAGAGTAAAATTCAAAATTATTAATTATTAAACTCAAGAGAAATGTAAAGGAAAACGTTTATGGCATTTGCCTAAACAACGAATTCTCAAATGAGCCAAAGAAGTCAAGAAGTAGAAGTGGAACAAAATAAATTGAAATTTCTCAAAAGACACAGTCAAGAAACTTAAAAGGTAAATACAATCATTGAGAAAATATTTTCAAAACATATAGCCAGATAAGAATTTTTATCTAGAATATGGTAGGATCACATATAACTCAAAAATACAAAGTCAAATTACTCAATTATAAAACAAAACAAAACAAAAAAAAACCACAACTAAAGTGTTTGGACATTTTGCTAAAAGAAATGCGTGGATGGCAATAGAGTATGTTAAAGATGCGCAAACATTCATTGCTAGAAAAAATACAAAATAAGCTGAAATGCTATTCCACTACATGCCTTCTATAAAGGCTAAATGTAAAAGTTTGGCATGTCAAATGTTGCTAAGGATGTAGAACAACTTAAATTCACCTACACTGCTGAAAAACATTTGACTACTCATTTTAATCGTTACACGTTCATGTGCCATATAATCTTGGCATATCACTCATGGGAGAAATCCAAGAGAAAATCAAGTGCATGTCCAGAGAAAGACTAGTACATGGACATTCACAACAGCTATATTTATGAGTGACAAATAATTTCAAAAAATTAAGTGTCCAATGACAGGTGAGTGGATAAACAAATAGCACAATAAAATGTAACCCAGCAATAAAAAACAACAAAATATCGATACATGCAAAACTAAATATAAATATGAAAATAATTATACTAAGTGAAAGAGAGACAGTTCAAAAAAGGTACATATATACCTATATAACATTATAAAATACAAAACAATTCATAGTGACAAAAGGCAGGGC
>CAUYQG010125050.1:0-44808 GCA_963574415.1 Tarsius wallacei | reverse complement strand
TCAATGCACCTGGATGTAAAAGGGTAATTGAAGGACCAAGTCCTACAGTCAGGTTCTGATACAATGGCTGGGTTTTTATTCACTTTCTAGAGAGTTCTTACTGTATTTGTGTGTCAGAAGCAATCTGGATCTGACTCTCAGAATTCCCACACTGTCTTTCACTGTAACGGGCAGCCTTTTCTTGAAGAGTGAGATGATTTGGGATCCTGTCCAGTTTTATACTAAAGCAGTGAGTAGTCTGGTGGCCCCCTTGACTCCTCTAAACCTATGTCCCCATTTGTAAAATAAAGGATCTGGATTAGCTGATTTCTAAAACCATTCTCAAAAGTAAAATCCTATGAGTCTATTGAAAATATTTTAGAGACAAACTTCTGAGCCTATTTGTTTGAAGATTTTTGTAATTATAATTCCTGTCAACTTATGGGTTATTAGTCAATGTCCGGTAATTTTTGTGGACGTTAACACAACTTCAAGATGACTAATCTTTATAATTTTTAATGCTTTATTTTACTTAGTTATTCCAACTGTGTAGAACTAGGGTGTCCAACCTTTTGGCTTTCCTGAGCCACATCAAGTAAAGAGGAATTGACTTGAGCCACACATATATTATATAATATAGTTAGTATCTATACATAATAAAACTTTGTTTATATTTTTATAAACAATGGGAACAATATAAATTTACTAGGAAATTTGATCGTGCTTTTGTAAAACTAATCTATCAATGTCTGGTTTGATGGAAGTGGTCACTATTAGCGAGTTCTCAAGGCTCTTGTTAGAAACGTTTGAATTTTGGTCTTCATGTGCCTCATCATTGAAAACAGCTACTGATAGCTGGGCATGGTGGTTCACCTGTAATCCCAGCACTTTGGGAGGTGGAGGCGAGAGGATTGCCTAAGTCTAGGGGTTCGAGACCAGGCTGAGCAACTTGGCAAGACCTCATCTCTACAATAAATTAAAAAAATTAGCCGGGCATGGTGGCACACGCCTGTAGTTCCAGCTACTTGGAAGGCTGAGGCAGAAAGATCACTTGAACCTAGCAG
This sequence comes from Tarsius wallacei, assembly GCA_963574415.1. Lineage (NCBI taxonomy): Eukaryota > Metazoa > Chordata > Mammalia > Primates > Tarsiidae > Tarsius > Tarsius wallacei. The sequence continues at coordinate 43,765 of CAUYQG010125050.1, read as the reverse complement.
GTCAAGGCTGTGGTGGTCGTGAACCTGCCACTGTACTGCAACCTGGGCAACAGAGGGAGACTCCAACTCAAAAAAAAGAAACAAACAAAAAGAAAACGGCTACTTATAGTGTGTGTGCTGCCAAAATGCAATGTCATGAATAAGGCATAATTGTGAACTTCAGAAATGGAACTACATACGGGGTCACGAAGAAAATAAATGCTAAAAAACACATGATGCTAAAAGATTTTGTGGGGCCTCATTACTAGCTGTCCTGGGCCGCATGTGGCCTGTAAGCCATGGTTTGGACGTGCCTGGTCTAGAGTACACATTAATACCACCATTTTTTCACAGAACATTTATTTTTTGTGTCCATGCCATAAACTTCTTTTTCCACAACAGCCAGATTTCATAGATGTTTACCAATGACCGTGAATGCAAATCACCAAAGAGGATATTGACTGACCAACACACACAAATCACCATGATGAAAAATACAGGCCAGCCGGGCTCGGTGGCTCAGCCTGTAATCCCGCACCTTTGGGAGGCTGAGGTGAGTGGATTGCCTGAGTCCGCGGGTTCGAGACCCGCCTGGGCAGGCGAAACCTCATCTCTACAATAAATCAAAAAAATTAGCCGGGCGTGGTAGCACACGCCTGTAGTTCCGGCTACTCGGAAGGCTGAGGCGGAAGGATCGCCGGAGCCCAGCAGGTCGAGGTTGTGGTGGCCGGGAGGCCACTGCACTCCAGTCTGGGCGACAGGGTGAGACGCCAACTCAAAAAAAAAAAAAAGGTTTGTTACGTGGAAATATTGCATGATGGTTTGTGTTTCTATTGAACCTGTCACCCAATGAGTGAACATGGTACCCTTGCCCCTCACTCTCCCTGCCCCCTTCAGAAGTCCCCAGTGTCTGTTTGTGTCATCTTTACGTCCATGTGTGCCCGGTGTTTAGCTCCCACTTGGAAATGAGAACCCGCAGTATTTGATTTTCTGTTTGTTTGTTCATGTAGAATAATGGCCTCCAGCGTTATCCATATTGCTACAAAGGGCATGACTTAATTCTTCCATATAACTGCTTAGTATTCCATGGTATATATGTACTGCATTTTCTTTATCCAGTTTGCCACTGGTGGACATCTAGGTTGATTCCATATTTTTGCTATTGTGAATTGTGCTGCAATATACATGAGAAGGTTTCTCTTTGTTCACTTGGGTATAAACCCAGAAATGAGATTGCTAGGTTAAGTGACAAATCTATCTTTAGTTTGTTGCAAAATCTCCAAACTGCTTTCCATAGGGTGTGAACTACTTTACATTCCCACCAGCAGGGTATAAGCATTCCCTTTTCTTCACAACCTTGCCCACATCTGTTGTTTCTTGACTTTTTAATAATAGCCATTCTGATTGGTAAGAGATGTTATTTCATTGAAGTTTTGATTTGTATTTCTATGATGATTAGTTATGGTGAAAATTTTTTTCGTAGGTTTGATGGTCACTTGAGTGTCTTTATGAGAAGTATCTGTTCATGTCCTTTGCCTACTTTTTAATGGAGTTATTTTTTTTCTTGTGGATTTGTTTATGTTTTTAAAAGATTCTGGATATTATCCCATCGTCAGATGCATAGTTTGCAAATATTTTCTACAAGTTATCTGTTTACTTTGTTAATCGTTTCTTTTGCTGTGGAGAAACTCTTTAGTTTAATTAGAACCTAATTGTCACTTTTGGTTTTTGTAACTTTTTTTTAGAACTCAGTCATAAATTTGTCACCTGGTTCAATGTCTAGAAGAGGATTTCCTAAAGTTTCTTCTAGGTTTTAAATAGTTTGACGTGTTACCTTTTAGTCTTTAATCCATCCTGAGTGAATTTTTTTTTTTTTGTATATTGTAAGAGGTATTAATCTGTTTTTATTCTTCTGCATATAGTTAGTCAGTTTTTTCAGCACAATTTATTGAAAGAGTGTCTTTCCCCAATGTCTGTTTTTATCCACTTTGTCAAAGGTGAGTTGGTTGTGGGTCGGTCGTTTGATTTTTTGGTTCTCTCTTCTGTTCCATTGGTCTGTGTTTTTTTTTTTTGTACCAGTTACATGTTGTTTTGCATGCTGGAGGCAGGGTGAGGACATGTGGTGTGTTGTCTGCTCCTAGAACTGCCCAGTCTTTCTGTTTATCAGGGTAATGGCAGCTGGTGCTGGGCTGCTTATAGAACCAACACCCATGGGATTCCACTTCCACCTCTGCTCAGTTTCTGGGTTGCTTCCATGTGGAGATCAAGGGTGGCCAAAGGGGTCTCTCTTGAGCCTAGAATTGCAAAGGTTAATAAGGAGGATAAAACTCCGAGAGTCTCTCACTCAGTCAACCCTTCACTGTACTGGGAAGACTCTCCCTGCTCTGTGCTGACCTTGAATCAGCAGTCTGTATGGCTTTGTTTTCCTGTCCTCTCCATGGTTCCATTGCTTTTCTGGTAAGCTTCAGCATGCTGTCTCAAACAACCCAACCAAACTGCTGGTATTTATGTTATTTCAATTCTCTGTTAGAATGCTGCTTCTAGTCAGTCATCTTGAATCAGAACTCCTATAAATATATTTAACACTACTTTTTATTAAAAAAAGTAGTATACATTATTACACCTTTGCAAGTAAGTTTTTCATAGCTTAAATAATCTGCATGTTTATTGAGCATTCACTGCCTAAAGCTCTATTGAGAACTAAAATAGCCATTGACCAAAATCATGAAATAAAAACTTAATCTGTCTTCTTGGTCACTCTGTTAGTAATATATTTTTTTTAATGAAATTATGCTATACTATTTAACTATATGATATAATATAATTTAGGGGTTATTGGTGCAAAACTGGAATCAAGTTAACTAGATGTGAAAACTTGCTCCATCACTCAGGTTTTTAGAGGAAGAGTTCACTGAAAATATATCTGTACATATATATATATGATAAATAACAATTGTACCTTGAACTATAACATATTTAAATAAAGTAGTAAATGCAAATTATTTAAAAAGCCCATAGCATACAGTGTGCATAAACTACTTTTTTGTAATGCTTTATTTTAATTTTTTAAATTTAATTTTATTATTAAATATTGTTTGATGTGATTAACTCAAATGTGGCATGCTGGCAAGAAGTGAGTGATAGTCTACAGAATATTGAGGTGCCCTCTCTGGTAGCATCTGCGTTATAGGTGTATATGCTAAGTGTACATGCTAATCAGCATATTCTTTTTTTAACTGAACATACTCCAGCACATTTCTTGAATTTTATCTCTAAAAAGGCATATGCCATAAAGTCTAAGAAAGATATGTAAATCACTTGAACAAAGAATAAAGAGAAGCATATTGGTTCAGAAGTTATTTAGGAAATATATTAGACTCTACTAAATCATTTGATATTGACACTGAGAGAGAGTGAAATTAACTATTACAAATATGTTCTCTTGAATAAAGTGAAGACATTAAATACTGGAGGAGAAATAGGTAGTTATTGAGGAATTATTTAAGTTTCTTATGAAGATTGCAGATGGAGAGTTATCTCTTGGAATAGTAATCAAATTGCAGCTAATTGAAGAGATGGGAAGAATCATCAAGTCAAAGTGAGAATCAGCTGTCATAGATGTACTGATGAAACTACAGGAGTGTAGTGCCATAAAGTCTACTGAAACAGAATGTTTAAAGAATACAAATTTTAAAAAGGTTAAGTGGTGTTCTGGTTTCTCTAATACCTTTACTTAGATTGATCTAATTAATCTTCACTATATCTTAATAAATTGTATATTAAAGTAAACATAGATAACTTGCCCAAAGTCACAGATGTTTTGTTTGGTCTGGAAGTCAAACAGAGCTATTGGAATTAACCTCTATACTATGAGCATACAAAATTTATTTATTTCTCTCCCTTTCACACACAAAATCACAGCTACTACAGATAATCAAACTGGGCTGCTAAGGCAGAGCTGCTTGAATACTGTTCTAGAATCAGGTTTTCTCTGAATCTATCATATAAGAATGTGGTATTTATCTGTATTGCTCAAGATACCAACTTGACTTCACAGAGGAAGAAGATAGAGAAGCAAAGATTAAGGTTATAGTTAACTGTCTCTGGAAAAAAAATAAAAGCTATTCCTACATATATCCGTGGCCATGTTTTTAAAAAGAAAACTGAAAAAAGTCTTAACATATGAGTATAGTAGCTATATACATAACTGAGTATTGTTACATTATCTGGAAAGAGAAAATGAGTATGAAAGAATACCTAGAAGCTTTAATATCCATATTTCCAAGTAATATATTTATGGTCACACTTTTAATATCAGGCATTATATACTTTTTATGATGAAAGATGAGAATTTTAGTTTCTGGTACTCAGTTCCTCTTCATTCCTTCATCTTTCCAAGATGGTTAAATTATACATTTTGTTTATACCAATATTCACTATGTATATCAGTAAGAGTATGCAAACAGTATTCATATATGAAACACATCAGATGTCAAAGTGTCTATTTTACTTTTCTGAAAGTAATTTCCTCTTACTCGGTGTGTGATTTCTTAGTGCCTATACTCCAACCAGTCATCCTCGAGTTTTCCAAGCAAAATGTAAACATATTTTGTCAATTTTATCTACATGGGGACATTCTCCAAGAGCTATCATTCATCTTGCTACAATCAGGGTCATTGCTCTCTGCATTCACAGCACAGACATCATGTCATTTCCCTTTATCACCGCAGTGGGAATCTCCCCCAAACCTCTATTATGTGGCTCTCTTGTTTTCTGGATGTCAGGACCCCCTCCTGTGATGGAGCACCTTTCCAAGATTATGTGTTGGAACTTTAATATCTTGCTTGCTTGTTTTAAAATGTCTCTCTTCATCCTCAGTAGTGATTCAATAGTGAACTAGTTGTAAAATGGATAGTATGTATCATCTGCCCTGAGTTATAAACAGTGGCTGTTAATTTTTTTTTTCTCTGGATGATTTTATAATAGTATATTTGAAACTTACATTTTGAAATTTCAATTGATGGGCTTTAATGTAGATCTTTTTTTCATCTATTCTGCTGGTTATACTTTGAGTCTTATCAATTAGAAAAACACTTTTTTTTTTGAGTTGGAGTCTCACTCTGTTGCCTAGGCTGGAGTGCAGTGGCACACTCCCGGCCACCGCAGCCTCAACCTGCAGGTCTCCGGCGATCCTTCTGCTTCAGTCTTCCAAGTAGCTGGAACAATAGGCGCATGCTACCACGTCCAACTAATTTTTGATTTATTGTAGAAACGAGGTCTCATCAAGTTCCCTGTGTGGGTCTCGAACCCGCAGGCTCAGGGCAATCCACTTGCCTCGGCCTCCCAAAGTGCTGTGATTATAGACTGAGCCACCGAATCCAGCCGACAAAACACATTTTAAAAATTAACTTAAAAATTAAAAAAAAGCAGACAACAAACGTGGGGAAAATTGGCAAGTAACTAGCCACAAAAAGTTTCTGGATTCAGTCAAAATAAAAATAGATAAATTTCAAGCTTTGTGTCACAAATAATTCTTGTAGAGTCTAAATTTCTCCAGTGAGTAGAACAAGATGGTTGATATTCCAATTTTTACAAATATTTACCATCATGTTGATATTTAAAAGTTTATATTTGAGTACCTTTTATGGAACTCAATCTTAAGTTTGTATATAGAAGCAAAAGTTCTAAACCAGCAATATTAATAAATCATCTCCAATATATTATAAAAACTATAAGATATCAAGATTAAGCAAGTTCATTGTCAAAAATGCAAAGAATGTATTTTATTAATATATTGTATTTAATCATTAATAGAGAAGTGGATATAAAATGTGAATATTTCAATGGATTCTGAATCAATACAGTAATTTGATAAATTTCACCATTAAGTTGACACCTCCTAACAAAATAGTTACACATTTTTTAGAAGTCTGGAAAATGCTAACAATTTTACACTGTTTGTTATCTTTCTTTAATATAACAAGAATATGTTTTTTTGTAAACAACATGACCATCACTCTTAAACTTGAAACATGAAGGATTTCTATTAAAAATCCCAGGAAGCATGGAAAGCAGGAATGAGAGTAAAGGTGTGAGAGAAAGCTTGCAGCATGAACACAAATGGCAGAGAATGGTATCAAGTAAGTGAAACTCAAGACCTTTTTTCCTTGGAGACACAAAGGAAGAGTAGCTGAAAACAAGGATGTAGTGTCACCACAAGCAATTACACAAATAAATACAGAAAGCTAAAATTATAAATATATTTTGCCAATGACAGTGACCAGCAAGAAATTTTAAAGCATGGCAAGGAGTACTAATCACAGTCAAGAGTTGTCAGAGTTTGATGTGCTGATGTAAATGTTGAGTGGAGGTTTATTACATGTTACTTGATAATTCCCTTGATGGAAAGTAAGTTCAAGGGGGACTTGACATCAAGACATTAAAATCTTCATGTAAGAATTTAATAAAAGTTTTAAAAAGGGCATTTTATATCTTTGTAGCATGTGACCTGGAAAAAATTGTCTAATTCTTTGGAAAATAAAAGAACTCTAGCCATATGCCAAAGCAAAGGCAAAATAAAATAGTCTCATAATGAAATATCGAAACTGTGACTATTGAATAAAAAGAAAAGTCTTTCCAAACATGATCTCAGTTAGAAAATTTTTGTATTATTATTGTTTTTAATTCACACAAAAAATGTTATATATTCATGGGGTACAATATATGTATATAATATATAATAATCACATCAGGATAATTTGCATATTCATAGAAACTTTGAGTGATAGTCTTGGCTACTGTGGTAGTTGCCTTTAGTCATTTACTCAACAGCGATTTCTTCTACCACTTCAGAACTCCATTATTACAGGTTTCTCTGACTCTCTGCCTTGACTCCTGGGGCCTGAGAAGCAGTCAGCAGCTAAGCTTCTGGGACCTTTCATTGAATAATAAAAAGAAGAGATTTGCGAGATTGAAATATCACTCTAATTAATACAGTTTTGTGAAATCTGGACTGCTGCAGTTATTCTGCAACTGTGTGAATTGAAAGCACTCATTATTTTTGTGTTTATAGACATGTAGCATACAAAGATGAAAATATCTTGTCAGAATGTTGCTGTCACCACCACTACACTCATTTGCTTTCCTAGAAACACTCATCCCTCCCACTGTCTGCTATTACTGCTATTAGAAACAATGGCTGGTATGGGGTTATTAAATGTTTTTTAAATTTCAACTGTTTTTAATAAAACCAAATGCTTACAAGTAGAAATTTATGTTAATCAAAGTAAAAAACTTTATAGTAATAGAACCAATATATTTTATGTGACACAAGTATACAGTTTTTAGTATCTAGTTTCTAGAACTCAACACATTTAAGATTTGTGTTGTTGCACATTTCAGGAGCTCACCAATTTTTGACTGCTGAGTATTAGTAATTGTATAAAGATAGCACAATTTATCCTATTATTGTTGATTTATACCCAGGCTGTTACTAGATTTTTGGGAATTATCAATAATGCTGTTTTATAGCTACATGCTTTCAGTGTGGTAGGATAAATATCTAGACGTGGAATTTCTAAGTTATATGGTAAATATATATTTAAATTAAAAAAAAAAAAAACAGGCTTTTGCCGCCTCCCCTACCTTAGGGAGGTGAATCACCTCTTTCTTTCTCTCTAATTTACTTTCTAAATAAACTATATTTTCTAATCTAAAATAAAAAAGCCAAAAAAACAAAAAAACAAAAACACCAAAACAACACAGTTTTCCAAAGTAGTTTTACTATTTTGTACTTCCGCCAGCAGTGTATGTGAGTCATGGTCCTTTACAATACAGTATTTGGAGTTATCACTTTTATTTTTATTGTTTTATGAGTTGGAGTCTCACACCGTCACTGAGGCCAGGCTCTGGCATTCCTTCCCCCTCAGCCTTCCAAGTAGCTGGAACTACTGGCGCGCGCTACCACACCCAGCTAATTTTTTATTATTGTAGAGATGAGGTCTCGCCACCTTGTCTGGGCTGGTCTCAAACCCGTGGGCTCAGGCAATCCGCTTGCCTCAGCCTCCCAAAGTGCTGGGATTACAGGCTGAGCCACCAAGCTCGGCCTAACACTTTTATTTTTAACTTAGTCACTAAAGTAGGAGAATATGTTTTACTGTCTCGTTGTTATTAAAAAGTTTTCATTTACATTATAATTAATACTACTGAACACTTTTTTCCTACTCTTTTTGACCATTTTAATTCTTTTTTTCTGTGAAATATTTGTTACATTTTTGCCCATTTTTATTGGATTGTTTGTGCTTTTATAATTAAGTTGTAGTAGTTCTTGTTCTACTTTGGCTTCAAGTACTTTTTAGTCTTTAGAGTGTCTATTTGGTCTTTAGAGTGGTTTCTCTTCCTTTTTTTTTCTTTCTTTCTTTCTTTTTTTTTTTTTGAATAAGCATTTCACTCTGTTACCCAGACTAGAGTGCAAGGGCACAATCATGGCTCACCACAGCCTCAACCTCCTGGGCTCAGGTGATCTTTCCATCTCAGCCTCCCTCCCAAATAGTTGGGACTGCAGGCACATATGACCACACCCAGTAATTTTTTTATTTTTTATTTTTGTAGAGACCATGTCTCACTATGTTGCCCAGGCTGATCTTGAACTCTTGGCCTCAAATGATCCTCCTGCCTTGACTTCCTAAAGTGTTGGGATTACAAGCATGAGTTACCAAGCCCTGCCAGAGGTTTCTTTTAATGAGGAGACATTTGTAATTTTAATAATTTGTATCACTTTTTCCTTGTACAATTATTTCTTTCTTTGATTTGTCTAAGAAGTACTTGTCTATCCACCAGCCATAGTGATATATTTTCTACTTATTTTCTGAAACATTATCTTTTGTTTTCTATACTTAGGACTCTGATACATCTAAAATTGATTTTTGTGTATGGTGTAAAGTAGAGGTTGACTTCCTTATCTCCTTTCCCCACATTTATATTTTGTTGTTCCGGCAACATTTGGTGAACAGATTTCCTATTCCCCATTTAATTACTTTGGCATCCGTGAGAGTCATTTGACCAATAATATGGGGGTGTATTTCTGTATTCTCTATTCTGCTTCATTGATCTGTTGTTCTATCCCTCTGGCAAAACTACACTATCTGTAATAATGTAGCATTACAATAAATGTTGAAATTTAGTGAAATATTTTTTATTTCTCTAATTTTTTTTGCTATTTTTAATCCTGTATCCTTCCAAATAAGTTTTTTAATCACCTTGCACATTACTAGAAAATAATCCAGTTTGTATCATAACTGAGATTGTATTGATTCTATAATTTAATCTTGGAAGTATTGCTATCATTGCAATACTGAGTCTTCCAGTCCATATTATAAGATATATTATTTCAACCTTTTTGATAAATTATTTGTTAGTAAGTGTTAAAAGCCTGAAATATGATTACTATAAATTTATTCTAAGCAGAAAATAATTGATTAATTTTGAACTAACAATCAAGTGCAGAAAGTTATATTTACAGGAAATCATATTGAAGCATTATTTCTAATATTTATAACCTAGAACAAGCTGGCATCACTATTAATATTGGCTACTATTAGTAGTAGTAGACTTGTTCTTGTTCCTGTTCAGTTGAAAGATATTTAAGGACAGAAACAAGCTGCTATTTGTTTGACTTCTTCATCAAATGTCTTTTAAAACTAGCTCTCTAGTTATTGCAGAAATTTCTGGAAGGGATGTTGAAAGATAACTGATATACAGCATGGTGTGCCTCAGCCCTATACGTTTCTTAAGTGCCTAATGAGCTCAGCTGTATTCTGCAGAGGGATTTGCAAATATTAATATGTATGACTCAAAAATTATCTCCATTGTCAAATATATTTGGCTACACAATATAACAACTTTATGAAGACACATGGTACATATTTGTATCTTGCAAACCTGGAATCCTGCTCTAAAGAGCATGCTTATCTTGGTTTAACTCTATATTCCCAAACTCAGTTGGTCATGGGCCTCTCTCTACCCCCTCCATTTTTGACCAAACATATTTTAGCATCTGTGAAATGCAATTTGGGGAATGCAGTACATTTTAAAGCTTACTTTTTTTTTTTAATATACGTATTTGTTTTTTACTTTTTGAAAACATATATTCAACTTTTTTTTTTTTTGAGTCAGAGTCTCACTTTGTCACTCACTCAGGAGTGCAGTGGCATGTGTAACCTTATTTTAAACATCAATATCATAGTATGACATTCTTAAAATGAAGGCTTAGAATTTTAATTTATTTTTTAATTGATAGATATAATTGTATGAATTTATCATACACATCACGATGTTTTGAAGCACATATACATTGTGAAATGGTTAAATCTATCAAAGTGACATATCCATTATCTCATATAATGACTATGCAGAAATAGAATTAGGATATACTCATATAAAAATGGGAAGTAAAAAATAAGTACACAATCTAATTTTTGTAATCACACAAATAACTATTGAATTATCTACCAAAATATGACACCTTTTGATGGGTATCTTCTTGTTTTTTTATAACTATAGGCTTATTTGTATTTTTAAAATATGTTTATGTTAAAAGTATTTTTACTTTGCAAAAATAAGTTATTTTAATGCATACATACTTTTTAATTCTTTTTTCATAATTTTTTTTTGAGGGGAGAATATCATTTCTAATAGACTAAAGCTAAAAACTCTCTTAAGATGGTAAGCATATCTGCCATACATAGTTCAGTTTCATCTGCTGAATACAAGACATACATTTTAGGTACAATTGGTAACATGCAGTTTTCTATATCATACTTATATATATAGTCACACACATATATACACCCATAAATATAACACACACAATATATAACATATAAATATGTATATGCACAATATTCCTTTTTTATGATTTCATCTGTAACAATATTATATTCATATATATATTCATATGTACATGAATACAATATTGTTACAGATAAAATCATAAAAAAGGAATATTGTGCATATACATATTTATATGTTATATATTTACATGTGCAGGTAAATAACACTTTACTTTTTCATCAGGCAAAATTAAATGCTTCTGTTGCCTTTCATACAATGAAAGATCCATGTGGCATAGAATATGCAGACAAATTTTAGGCTGGTTTTCAGCCCCAATCGAGGTTTGAGGTTACGATTTAGTGGCAGCGCAGCCAACACAGTATGTACGTTTCTTGGTAAACCACTAAGTATTCTGGATATAGAAGGGAGCAAGTAGACAGTTGTATTGATCTCAGTTGGGTTTTGTTAGTAGATATCATAAAGGAATAAAGAAAAGAAAGGAAATAATATTGGTTCATAGGAATGAATAGGAGAGAAAGTAAAAAGAAAAGGTTTATATAGATATATTAGGAGAGTCAAAAGTATGGAGGGTCTCGTGATAAACGAAAAGGTAGACAAAAACACTACAGAGTTATACTCAGAGAAAGAAATTTCCAATTTAAAATTTTGGAGATAAAATATAGATAATGATGATAATCAGCTTATATGTCTAGGAATAAGTGGGTAACATACAGTCAGCATGAGCATCTGGACATAATCACAGTCTAAAAATATGAACAGCTGTCATATAAGTGAATATCACAGTCATTTGCATTGTTTCAACATTGTTTGCCAAGAAGAAGAAGTCAGAAGAAACTAGAAACCACAATGAATGTGGGAATAGTCAAGTTGCATAATTGTACAGAATGGAAGACATTTTTATACATGATTAGACAAGCCCTTTGCAGAAAGAGCAGTGAGGTGCAGAAGGAGCTGGGCAGGTTTATTTCACTTAGATCCTCTCAGATTCTAGAAAATAGTCTCTTAAGACAGCTGTAGAAAAGAAAATGACACATGTGGTTAATATCTGGGTTTAGGTAAGACAAAAAAGAATTATTCAGAAAAAATACTAATCATGTATGAGAATTTTTTTCATTTGCCTGTGAAATAGGATTCTAAAAAATTCTTGAAAGTCCTGAGTTTAAAAGGTAGACATATCAGCTGAGCATTGTCTTTGGCTGCATAAAGCATTAAGTTGGTAAAAAAGTAATTGCTGTTTCAGATCATGGATTTACAATTACTGTAACTAGGCTCAAATACATCTTTGATAATCAAAATAGGGACAATTAAATTCAACACATTTTTGCCAATGAGAAATAAGTTTGTTTATTCCTGTAGCATAAAAATCCATGCTTCAGGTTTCAACAAACTCTTGGAAAGCATTTTCTGCAGCCTGCTAGTAGTGGAAGCATTTTCCCTGTAAAAAGTTGCCGAGATGCTTGAAGAAGTGATAGCTGGTTGGCTAGAGGTCAGGTGAATATGGTGGATTAAGCAAAATTTTTTAGCCCAATTTGTTCAACTTTGGTTGTGTGGTGTGTGGTCAGGCATTGTTGTGGAGAAGAATTAGGCCCTTTCTGTTGACCAATGCTGCCTGCAGGTATTTCAGTTTTCAGTGCATCTCATTGATTTACTGAGCATACAACTCAGATGTAACGGTTTTGCCGGGATTCAAAAAACTCTAGTAGATCAGACTGACAGTAGACGGCCAAATAGTGACCATGACTTTTTTTGGATGCAGGATTAGCTCTGGAAAGTGCTCTGGAGTTTCTTTGTGGTCCAGCCACTGAGCTGGTTATCGCCAGTTGTATAAAATCCATTTTTTGTCTCCCATCACAACGTGATCGATAAATGGTTCATTGCGTAAAATAAGCAAAGACAACACTTTAAAATGATGATTTTTTTCAGCTCATGAGGCACCCACTTACCGATCTTTTTCACATTTCCAATTAACTTCAAATGCTGAACAACTGAAGAATGGTAAATGTTGAGTTCTTTGGCAACTTCTCATGCAGTTGTAAGAGGATCACCTTCAATGATTGCTCTCAGTTGGTCATTGTCAACTTCCGGTGGTTGGCCACTATACTCAAAATCTTCTAGGCTCTTCTCTCCTTTGCAAAACTTCTTGAACCACTGTTGCACTGTATGTTCATTAACAATTTCTATGCCAAGTGCATTGTTGATGTTGCAATTGTCTCTACTGCTTTAGGACCCATTTCAAACTCAAATAAGATCATTTGACTTTACTTTTTGTCTAACATCATTTCCATAGTCTAAAATAAATATAAAATAAAAAACAAGTAATAAGTTATTACCAAAAACATAAAGCAAGATATGCTCAGTAAAATAATGAATTACACAACGACTTTTATTAAGGATATTCCATTCTCAAACTGTAAATTTTAACAATGCAAAAACCACAATTACATTTTTACCAACCTAATTGATAACAGATCAAAGTTGCTTAATGAAATAAGTTAATTTTTTCTAATATAAAAAGAAAGTCAGAGTTAGAAAGTACAGGATGGTTCATTAGCATTTGGAGGCCACCATTTTCACAGACTTTTTCTATCTCTCTGATCCATCCACATTAAGTACTGTAATATTCATGGCCGTTTGTCTCATGTGACTTCCAGCCTCGTATTACTGGCTACAAACATTAGAAAAATAAGAAAATAGCAAAAAGAAAAAGATGGTGCTTATATCATAAAACAAAACATACCCAAATATCTCGGCAGCTATTCTTGGGTACATAAGAACAATTCAAAGCTTCACTGAAGACTTGGACAATGTTTCTTTTATTTTAATTTTATTTTTCTATCAAGACCCATTGCCAGTCTGATGAAATCAAAGATGATAGTACCTAAATCCATTTTTACCGAGATGTCCATATCATCATTTTAGAATTTTTCCTTCCAAATTTGAATATTTTATTACTGAGACTGGTAATTCTCTGTTCCCTACCACCATCTTCGGGAGTAGAAGAATAAAACAGGATAAAAGTATAGAGAGGACAGAAGAGAAAGGTGGTGACATATTCATTTCAGCCATTGCTCTAGTATATGAAAAGAAGAAAGTCTGGTGGTAATAATTACAAGTGTTTTCTCAAAAAATAATCATTCTAAATTGATTACGCTTCGGAGAAGTTCAAAATGTTAGAATTCTGATGGATGCTATTGAGGATGGAGGCCAAAAATGATCACTTTCAGTTGCCAAATATTTAAATTTGGTGGGAAAACCTCTAAAATAATAATGTAAACATCTATGTAAGATGGAATTGGGTGTAAGCTTCTTATTTTCCCATTCCTACTTCCCCATACTATTAAAGATTCCTACTCAAACCCATATGAAATTAACAATATATTGTACAATGACTAAGTAAAACATTTAGTAATATGGTAAAAAGATGGTAAAATATTGTTTTCTTTCTCTTTTTCTTTTCGTTTTTTGGAGTAGGAGTCTCACTCTGTTACCCAGGCTGGAAGTCTGGAGTGCAGTGGCATGTTCATGGCCATTGCAGCCTCAACCCGCTGGGTTCAGGTGATCCTTCAGCCTCAGCCTTCCAAGTAGCTGGGACCACAGGTGTGTGACACCATGCCTAACCATTTTTTTTTTTTTTGAGTTGGAGTCTCACTCTGTTGTCCAGGCTGGAGTGCAGTGGCATGCTCATGGTCACCCGAGAGTCAACCTGCTGGGCTCCTGTGATCCTTCCGCCTCAGCCTTCCAAATAGCCAGAACTACAAGTGTGTGCTGCCATGCCCAGCTAATTTTTTGATTTATTGTAGAGACAAGGTCACCAAGTTTCCCAGGCTGGTCTCAAAACCCTGGACTCAGGCAATCCTTTCACCATCACCTCCCAAAGTGCCAGGATTATAGGTGTGAACCACCATGCCTGGCTTATAAAATACTGTTAAATGATAAAGCCTGTTGTGAAGCTGTGTACATAACAACTATTCCCACTCCACATACCATATTTAAAAAGACATATATCCAACTGGTGTTCATACTTGAATGGGATATTTTGTTTTCTCCGTTCCTTTCTCTTTTGGTCATATTAAATGAGTTACTATTGTAGTAGAAAAAAAATCAGGATATGTGGTTTTAAAAACAGTAAATATCAGCCGGGCTCGGTGGCTCAGCCTGTAATCCCGTGCCTTGGGAGGCTGAGGTGAGTGGATTGCCTGAGCCCGCAGGTTCGAGACCCACCTGGGCAACTTGGTGAGACCTCATCACTACAATAAATCAAAAAATTAGCCGGGCATGGTAGCGCATGCCTGTAGTTCCAGGTACTTGGAAGGCTGAGGCAGAAGGTTCGCCAGAGCCCAGCAGGTCAAGGCTGCGGTGGCCGGGAGCGGCCACTGCACTCCAGTCTGGGCGACAGAGTGAGACTCCAACTCAGAACAAAACAAAACAAAAAAAACAGTAAATATCTAACTTTTTGCTAATTAACAATTTCTGTAATGTGTTTTCCCTTTCAATGTCCTGTGTCATGCATATCCCTTTCCTACATTTTTTATAATAAACCAGGTTAGTGCTTTATATTTTGTTCTCCTTCCAATAACATTCTAAGGAGGCCTTTTCTCTGTAGTCAGAGGCTGGGTACACTGGTAAGCCTTAAGGCTGTCTTGTGAAAATTGGTAAATTTTGGTACTTAATATTAGAAGCCTGAGACAGTTCCATCCTCCCTCATTAGGAACCTGGAGTGATTACTTGCATTCTAAAGAAACCAAATGTCTTTGAATATTTTTCAAGTAAGACAAGACAAGGCATATAATATACTATTTTGAATTTTTCAGTGTTGTTGATAATGTATAATGTGATGCAGCCTAACATTACTGTGATCAGGTTCTTTTTTGTTTCATGATGTTTTAAAAATGTTTTACAGCAAATCATTATGCAACATGCACACTTATCTTCATATTACAGTGACAATATGTTGGTAAATCACTGAAGTGTTGTATTATATTTGCATTTCTTTCCTTTCGTAAAACAATAGTTATATATTTTATTCTTCTAATTTATACAACCTTATTTGTGCACACCCAACAACAGCAACAACAAAAATTAGATTTTTTTTTGTAATCATGCTGCTGTAAATGCTCTAAGAAAAGGATGTGATAATGAAACACTATTGGGTATACAATGAAGATGCTACTGGGGAAGACTCAATTGTTCATTTTAAGATTTCCATTAATTCTTAGGCTTTCCTGAAATCTAGGTGGCAGCCAGGGCAAAATATTCATTTAGCCATTGTGAAGTTCATTCAATAAATACCTGAGTGCCTATTATGTGCAAGGCCCACCTGCAAGTTCCAGAAATACAACATTAAAAGATGAATGACTGTCCTTGTGAAGATTTAATTTTAATAAAATAAGTAATAAACTGAAAACCAATGAAGTGTATAGTGTGCCAGATGGTAAGAACTATGGAGACAATAATTAAACATAAGGAAAATAGGGATTTTTACTATTAGGGACAAATTGTTATTTTTATAGGACTAGTAAAGGAAAGCTGATATTTGAACAGAGAAGAATGTTGCGACTATCTAGAGAAATTTTTTTTTTTTTTTGGTAGTCTTGAGCAACAGCAAGGAGAGTTGTGACTAGGCAGAGTGAACGAGAGAAATAGGTGGTAAGTCACAAGTAAAGTGTGGCAAAATTTTTCTAGGTCAGTGTAAGGTCATGTGTTTTAGTCTCTGTGAGATGGGAAACTAACAGAGTTTTTACTGAACAGTGAGGTGACTTGACATAATTTTTTGGGTTTTTTTTTGAGTTGGAGTCTCACTCTGTCGCCCAGACTGGAGTGCAGTGGCCACTCCCGGCCACTGCAGCCTCGACCTGCTGGGCTCCGGTGATCCTTCCGCCTCAGCCTTCTGAGTAGCCAGAATTACAGGCATGAGCTACCACGCCCGGCTAATTTTTTGATTTATTGTAGAGATGAAGTCTCACCAAGTTGCCCAGGCGCGTCTCGAACCCACGGCCTCAGGCA
Source organism: Tarsius wallacei (assembly GCA_963574415.1). NCBI lineage: Eukaryota > Metazoa > Chordata > Mammalia > Primates > Tarsiidae > Tarsius > Tarsius wallacei. The sequence goes on along the minus strand of CAUYQG010125050.1, from coordinate 26,932 downwards.
ATCCACTCACCTCAGCCTCCCAAAGTGCAGGATTACAGGCTGAGCCACCTAGCCTGGCCAATTATTTACATTTTAAATACCAAGAGTCAAGATTCTGAGCCAAGTGAAGAAGACAGTAGAATAAACATAGGCTTTCTGTGAAGTGTAATACAAAACAAAAATACCTCAGGGAACTTGTCAGATTTCTTGAATAAAAAGTAATATTTCATCTTCTGTGGTTTATAGTGTCCTGAGGAGTGGTGTGCCATGCAAATAGCCAGTGACCAGATCATGACGAACCAAATGATGAATGCTAAAGAATTTTAAACTTATCTTGAAATTGCAGTGAACTAGTGAGGTGTGATACGATTTTATTTTAGAAAGATGAGTTTAGCTGCAGTATGGAGCATATATTAAGTGAAACAAAACTGGAGCCGAGAGTACTGTTAAAAGGTTCTTGCAGTGATTCTGGAGGGAAAAAATGAGGGTTAGAATAAACAGTGGTAGTAAAATAGACAGGAAGAGACAGATCTGAAAGCTGTATAGGAAAATGAATTCTGTAGGCTTGGATGGATAAAAACGGGAAGCCAAGAATCCAGGATGGTTCCTAGGGTCTAGAGTCTTTGATAACAATGTCTTTCACTGGTACAAGAAATCTAAAAGAAGGACAAATATTCAAAAGACAACAAATTTTGTTTAGAATATGCTGATACTGTGATGTATGAGGGATATCTAAGTGGACAGGCCTGGCAGGCAACTTGACATATGGAATAGACATTGTTAAAATAAGTTGTATAGATTTTAGTAACAAAATGAATGTGAAGGATAAGTGTGAGGTTATCTTTCATAATTTTAGCTTGCTGAGTTATAGCTTTTATTTTATTACTAGTAGTAGTTTTAATTCAAGTTAACTTCTGTTTTTTTAAGTCTCTGGCATCACTAAAATTTAAGATTCTGAAAATTAGTATTTTTAATTTTGGGTTGTAAAGGGAAGTAAATATAATAGACAAACCATATGAAGAAAAGAGAACATACACCTAGTAACATTCATTCTCCCTTATTATGAACTTGAAATAGCATATTTTGTTTACTAATCCAGTCAATATTTTAAAATATAAATTCAACCCTGAGAGCATTAATGAAAAGCTAGAACACAGTTTTTATTAAGATATTCATAAAGTATTATTTGATTAATTCTACTCCTATGACATATTCTAAAGAATAATGCAAAATAAAAATAGACATGTGTACAAGAATGTTCAATGTGGTTAAAAAATGAGTTTACTTATCCTCAAGATTTAACAAAGAATTTAACATCAGCAAAATGCAATCATATATAACCATTATATTTCACATGTAAGGAAAAGAGAATGAAACTAAAAGAATTTCCATTAGACCCTGAATCTTAGATTTTCTCTTTGCTCAGAAAATTTTTGGCAATTGAGTTTCACTTATTTCTTGGGAAATTACACTATTAAAAGTTACATTATGTGTTTTATGCCTTAAATAATACTCACATATCAAAAAATCATAACATTTTTTCTATATATTATATACTTGCAGACAAAGAATGAAAAACTTATTATAATTATAAATGCAATTGTATCAACAATGTAAAAGTTAATAATGAATGAAAATTGAAAATAGAATGAGGAAGAGAGGCAAGGATAAGCTTTCATATTACAGGACAACCAGATACCATCTAAATTTGACATATAAAGAAATACAGGTTTAAACAGATCACTTAAAATATTAGTGACTATTAGAAGAGTTAAAAACAATATTACAAATAGTTATTTTGCCAGTGAAAGTGTGAAGATGAAGAAAAAAGTGGGGGATTAAGAAAGTATATTTTGGTTTTATTAATGATGGCCATTCTTACTAAAGTTAGGTGGTATCTCAATGTGGTTTTGATTTCTATTTTTCTGATGATGAGTGAGACTAAGCATTTTTTCATGTGTCTAGCATAATACTACAAGAAAAGGATTGTCGGTAGCAGGACACTGCCAAGAGAAGAAGTGAGTGTGCTTGCTCATAACATCAATAAGTATGCCCGATCCTAATCCAGGCGAAGTAAGGTCCGATGGGAGGCCCAAACTTCACCTGTACATAAACCACTTATGTACCCAAATCCTGACTTGTGCCCCACGTCTTTAAAATAAAAAAGTATATTAATTTCTCACAATTTTTGTTGCTGTGTCAATGGTATCTGAATGTGGATCAAGAAATAGAAGAAACTATATTTAAGATTTGTGTTATAATCTCAATAATAAATAAAAATAGAAATAGTGAAGAGTGTATAGATAGGTTAATGGAACTGGAATGTGAGGAGAAGAAAATTTTCACTTTTAATTTTATGTACTTTTATAGGCTATGTGTGGGGACAATTGAAAACATCTATACTAATGTTATATTTGTAATATATTGTTTAGTTCTAAAAATATTTGCTATAAATATTGTTTGAAGTTGAAATATGTATTATTTAATAGGAAAAAGAGCAAATACAAAATAATATGTAAGTACTGTGATAAAAAATAGGTAAGCATAGTAGCCAGCCCGCAAGTAATAATCATGAATATACATGGATTTTCACCTTTTATGTTTAATTTTCTTGGTTTCTTGATTTCCAATAATTTGTTTAAATGCAAAATTTAAATAAACTTTTTTTAAAAACAGGAAACAAAACTGAATTTGAAGACTATTACTTGTGATTCTACCACTGTTTACTAAGTTTTTATAAGTATTTGTTTTATTTGGATTTGGTTTTCTCTTTCCTTGACTTTTGATCTTGGTTTTCTCTTTTTCTTGATGATATATCTTTTGATTGTAAATGTCAAAAAGACAATTTGATTTACCTTAAACTAAAATGTGAATTTATTAAAAGACTACTAAGGTAACTCATAAATCACAGACTAGGTAAGACTGGGACCCAGCAACTATAATTATCAACTCAACATTCACTCTCTGCGTTAATTTGTGCTGCTATTTAATTTTGTCTTCTCTCTTGTCCCCTACCCACTCCAGTCTGCATGACCTTAAACTTCACCATTGCTTGCTCTCAAAGTTTTCTCCTTTTAACTTAAGCACCACAAAAAAGTTTAGCTTAATTTTTCTTATTTCTCGTTCCAAAATTGCCAGAAAAATTTCCTAGTCGAGCTTGGGAAGAGGGTCTGTTTTCTGAAAATCAATTAACATGATGGTGTAGCCATGTGACTTAACTGGAGAGAGGTGAAGTTCCCTGGAAAGTTCATATGTGTGAAGGGAGCCAAAAAAAGGGCTGGGCAGAAAAGAAGCATGTCCACAACCATCTGAAATATTGATGCATTCATGTAAAGGTTATTTGTGTTCTTACCCAATTACTAGCAGTATTTATAGCTTTTAGCAGCCTGACCCTCTCACATGCTCATATCACCACACACCTGCTTGGGTGTCACACAGGTATTTCACTTTTTAAATATTCAATATTTCCCATTCAGCCTTATTCTCAGCTCATCCTGCTCTTTGATCTCCCATTCACTTCTACCTCCAATTGAACCTGCTTCTCCTGTGATGTTTCCCATGTCAGAAATGCCACCACCAACCAGCCTTCTGAGTGCTCAGAACAGAAACTTGAGAGTTGTTCTTCACTTTTCCCTTTTGTTAAACCTATCCATGCAATTAGTTACTACTTTTAAATCAAGCTTTTATATTGAGTCTGGAAAATAGATAAGACTCTATCCTTCTTGCAAAAAGCATTTCTTCCAGACTACTGTATCATCCTCCAAATTTCTTTCTTCCCATATCTTCCCTACATTTATTTTCCTCTCCTTACAGTGGCCAGAATGATTTTGGCCAAATGCAACTGTTTTGTACTAAATACACTTCTGTGATATCCCACTGGTCTAAACATAAAATCCAGGGTTTAGCAGAACCTACAATCGTGCTGATATTCTCCTTGTTCACTAAGTTTAGTTACACTATAATTTTTCGGTTTCTAAAAAAAAAAAAAAAGTACGCATTCTTTCCTCACGCACCCAAACTTCATCTAATTCCTCTCTCTGAAACAATTCCCTCTTTATTGCCTGACTAGGGCTTTGTTCTGTGTGTTTAACCTTGAATGTCATTTCTTCAGTAAAGTCCTGCCTGACATCAAATATAAAGGGCACCTTGATGTTATTCTCTCTCCTCACTTCCCTTTATATCACTTATCAAAATTAGTAATGCGATACTTATTAGTATGTTTCCTTATTGGACGCATATCTCCCCTATGAACTGGAAGCAGTGAGAGAAACAGCATGGAACAATGACGTTTTGCTGACCAGTCTCCAGGTAGTGAGAGCATTGTGTGTAGCTCTCTGTACATCTCACTCTCTTGAGCAGAGCCTGTGCCTCTTCTGCTAGATGCACAGTGGAGTTGTGTCCTACTCGAGAGTTGGACTCCAAAAAGGTCCACAGCAAACATTAGCCAAAAATATCATAGAGCTACTTGTGCTTGGAAATATGCATCTAAAAAAATACAATGTACATTTTTTAAAAAACCAAAATTTTATTGTATTTCTAATTACCCAAAGAGAAAAAAGTGAATACATCATTTAATTTGCATAGTTAAATGTACTATAATTACTGATGGATGGATTTGTCAATTATAAACATTAAATATTTGTTGGAATCAATTAAATTCAGCTTGAAATGTCTTTGCCTACTATTTCTGTTTAAAAGATGAGTAAGCAGATATCCAAAGCAACTGAGTAATTTCTCTAGTCACAGACAATCCCTTCAGATTCTCTGTCTTATCGGATTTTGCTATTGAGATAATGGATATATAAGATTTTATTTTATTTCATTTTTATTTTTGCTCATGAGTAGGCTGGAGGAAAATTGAAGGAAAATGCATTTTATGGCATTCAGAGTTTCTTGAGTGTGTCAGTGAAGTTTGATCTGTGTATACAGTTTGTCTGGTGAGGTTTGATTCATGACATTCATTGTCTTCTAGCTGATTGTCAACCTGTAATGTTGTGCTGAGTCTGCAAGTATATAGTGATCTTCTTGTCTCCCTTCTGCTTGTGCTTTCTGAATGCTGCCATCAGCAAATTACTGTTAATGAATGACTGCCTTAAAGGCTTTTGCATCCCTTCACAATTTACTGTAAGAATTTTTATATAGATTTAAATTAAATCAATACCATAAAATAAAATGCTTACAATCCCCTAAAATGAATATTTTCTCCAAAATCTCACTTTTAAACCATAGTGGTATAGTGGGTATTATATTCTGATCTTCCTCAATAAAAATATCAAGCAATAAAATATCTGGAAAAATCTTGGTCATATTTTCAAGATGTCAATTTTAATATTGCAAGCAGGTTTCTGTTTTTAGTGATGCAGGGTTTTTTAATAGGAACAATCTTCAAGGTTGTATTAAGGATTTAGGGATGTTGTAGTAATCAATGTTATTTTAACTCTCCTAGATCTTCTCAATACCTACATTGAAACCCCATTATGCCAAATTGATTCTCTCTGTGTGTGTATGTGTTGTGTGTCTTGAGGCTTAAAAGGGGACAAGGAAGATCACCCTTCTTTGCCCTCCTAAATTCAAAATTAATTGCAAAATGGAAGATTCAGATAAATAGAACTCTAATGTAGTGCTTTCCAAACTTGAATTGAAATGCAGCCATGTGATCTTCCAGTGCATTCTTCTCTGAACTGAAGTGACTTACTGGAGATGCTGACACCACAGGAAAATTGCAGACCTTTCCCACAGGGCAAGGCAAGTGCCTGTAAGCTTATGCCTGGACACGGTGAAATTTTATCCTGTGGACAGACCATGCTAATAAGAAGCAGAGTATGTTTCTTTACCCAAGATCACCTACCAGTTTATGGATGAAAAGGAGTGAGTGAGAGGTAGAGAAAGAAAACAGAAGAGTACCTCAAGTAGAAGTCTCCTCATGCCAGTATGTGCCTGGCAGATATGATGTGTGTGTATTGAGGCCAAGATGCTGCTAATAGTGGGTTGCTTGGGATTTGATGTGTCCAAAAATTATTCTGGACCTCTTCCCTGTAGAAGATATGTTTACATTCTTTTTTTTCCCCCCTAATAACCTTCATTGGATGAATAACGTCATTAATTTTTCACTCACAATATAAAATTTAGGCAAGAGTGAAAATAGAGTACATAGGATTCTCTTTAAAAAGAGAGAAATACTAAACTGTGCATTAAAATAAACATTTCTAACTTGGTGTTTCAGCATCAATTGGTTAGACATATGTTTGATTTTGACTTGTTCTTTATCTTCTCTTTTCTCTCTGTACTGCCTTTGTTCTTCCTTTCTTTAGTATATCTTAAAGCATTTGTTCTAAAATTACTAGAGCAAGCCCTTAGTGTGTATTTCACTTTCAGTCTGTCCCTACTTAAATTTATATACCATATGAATGCCAGAAATTTTGCTGAACTTGTCATGTCATCAGTATTAATTTCTAGATAGCAAAAGCTTCCTCAGAATGTCAAGTTCACAATCTGCTCTCCAATGCCACTCAAACCTGATGGATATTCTCTCATTCACCTATTTATTTATTTATTTATTAAAGTTTTGAGCATTGCCGGGCGCAGTGACTCAGCCTGTAATCTCAGTGCTTTGGGAGGCTGAGGTGAGTGGATTGCCTGAGCCCGCGGGTTCGAGACCCGCATGGGCAACTTGGTGAGACCTCATCTCTACAATAAATCAAAAATTAGCCGGGCATGGTAGCGCATGCCTGTAGTTCCAGCTACTTGGAAGTCTGAGGCAGAAGGATCCCTGGAGCCCAGCAGGTCAAGGCTGCGGTGGCCGGGAGCATGCCACTGCACTCCAGTCTGGGTGACAGAGTGAGACTCCAACTCAAAAAAAAAAAAAAAAAAGTTTTGAGCAACCAAATATTCCAAAAACTGCATAAGGCAGTGTGGAGTCAATATGGCTCTAAATATGCCTGGTCCTTGCTGTAAGGAACATAAATGCTAGTGCGGAAGACAGACCAAATATCGGCAAATAGTCAAATAAAAGAAATAATTGTCAGTCAACTGAAAAACATTTAGTAGAAAAGAGATTAACACAGAGAATTATCTGGGGATAAGAATGTACTTTAAAAGGCAGTGACACCTAATATGCAGATTCCTGATTGAGGGAATAGCGAAGTTAAAAGGTACTCCAGTGCTAAAAATATTAATTTATCTAATCAACCAAAAGAAGATGAGTGTGAAGAGAGTCACATCCGTAAGGGGAGGAGCTGTATGGGATTAACTTAGTGTACTAGATAAGGGCCAAATGTGAGGCAAGGGCTGTACATTATGGTCAGAGGTTTAATTTTTGTTATATAGACCAGAACTCTGGGATAGAAGTATAAATCAGGCAACAAATGGTAGTTATTTGTGTAATTGAATATGTCAAACACATTTTATTTACCTTATTATATACATGTGATTTTAAGATACAATGAATATAAAATTGTTCATGAGATATTCAATTAATGAGATTTTTTGGTAATCTTCAAAATCCACTGTGCATTTTACAGTTAAAACACATCTCAGCTTGGACTAGCCACATGTCACATGCTGATTTGTCACGTGTGGCTTGTGACTATCACATGGAAATGCAAAACTATTAGCGGGTTTAAGTAGGAGAGTGATGTGCTGCAAATTACAGTTTTAGGTTGCTTTGTTGTTATTTATAGAAAATATGGAGTGGAGAAAGTATGGATGAAGACAGGAAAACCAGTTAGAAGGTTGTACTCATTCACTGTGGCCACTGTGACAAATACCATAAACCAACTGACTTAAAACATGGAGATATATTCTCATGGTTTTTGAGACTTGAATTCTGAAATCAAGGTGTGGATAGTACCAAATTCTCTCTGAAAGCTCTAGAAAAGGACCCTTCCTGACCCATCTGGCTTCTGGTGGTTGCTATCAATTCTTGAAGTTCACATGGCTGTCTCCTCTGTGTTTCTGTGTAGTTGTGTCCAAATGTCCTTTTTCCTATGAGGATACCAATCGTATTGGTTTTATGGTCCATCCTAATCCTATATAATCTCATTTTAACTTAATTATATCTGCAAGGACCCTATTTCCAAATAAAGTCACATTCACAGGCTCCAAGTAGAGTGTATTTGGGAGGTACAATGTCCAACCCACTACGGAGGGCAGTGGAGTAAAAGGTGGCTTATACACATCCAGCACACATCTATGCTCCACTCCCTGCTTGCCCCTAGGTATTGAGCTGGGGCAGTGGACATAAACAGAAGTGATTGTGAAATTGGTTTTAGAGATATATTTAACTGATGTTATGAATGAGGGGTGGGGGTTGTACAAAACCAAAGAAATCTGGGTGATATTTCCAGTCACAGATTCTGTCATGCCTTTCCTGATCAAACACTAAGTGCTCACTGTTTTTATCCTGGAAATTATGTCCCTCTCTTCTAATGAACCATGAATCAAAGTCATCTCTTTCATGTTCCTCTTTATGAGACTTTTCTTAATTAGTTTTACCTTACTGATAATAGTATTAGAAATGGATTAGCCTGTTATAAGCCCTAAAGAAATCAAGTACATATTTGTTTAATCTACCATAAGTGAAATTTTGCTGGCAAAATGGAATATGCTCTTTGCAAAATTATGGAAAGTAGAATTGTAAAGTTAGAATTGAAATAGAAAGCATGATCCAATTCCTATTAAAAACAAAAAACAAAACTATAAATGCTTCATGTCAGAATCAAGTTTTATTAATGATTTCAACCTCTAATGATATTAACCTTTCCAATTACATTTTAAAATCAATCTCGCTCATCCTTAGATGAAATGATCTAAACTCTTCTTCAATCTATTTACATTTTTAGTTTGTACAATCTCCTGTAGGTAATCAGTTCTATACATTTAAAATATGTTGTATAATGAGTTAAGTCCTCTGATTTCTTGTAAAAATCACCTGCAATGTGGTCTCAAAGTGGTGAGGAGTGGAGGATGTCAGTTCCCTAATTCAGGTGTTATAAGATTGGATTAAATATGTTATCCAGATGTTTGTTTTATTGATTTACTGACATTTCCTCTTTCTGTTTTTTTCACAATTGTGACCCATTTCTTAAATATATAATCATAAAATAAACCCCCACCCCTTTGTCCTTTTCTGCAACTTTTGAAGCCTCACGTTGCTTTCCCTGATTTCTGGTGACCAAAAACCTGAAAACATCTCAGTGGTATACCAGCCACAAGCAGTTGTGAGTCCCAGGCCAAGAATGTGAATGAAGACTCACTGAAGGTATTTTAGTCTAAATATTGAAGTTATAAATGAGGCTTTTAAAAATGTTGAATAAAATAAGTTCTATCCTGCTATCTGGGAAAATATACTTTGCTAATGACTTGGAAGGCCATATTCAAATTAGATTTCTTTGAACTCTGTGCAGGAGCCTAGCAGTGTGGAGCAAGCCAGTCTTTGCTCCAGCCCCACCTCACTTCTTACCACCCCAGTTCTGTCCTTCAGAGCCTCGTAAACATGTGTGTAGTCTGCACAACGAATGCCCAAGCCTTGTCCCCTCCACCAAACAGCCGCCCCAAGGTCATTTTGGATGACCCTCAGGAGGACTGAACCAGTCATGTTCTGCACTGAGCCATGAACTCCAGGATTGGGTGCATATGGACTCTTTTTATAATTCTCTCAATTTTGTATGTTAGAAATGTTCTACAACAAAAAGAAAATAATATTAATACATTTTAATGCTTCCTTGCTAGTTCCCAGAAATCTTAAGTTCTATGAGAGCAGGTTTTATTTGCTTTGCTGTGCCTCTTTATTATTCCACTGATGTTTTCAGTGATATGTCCTCTAAAGGTGGTTGAAAATAATCAATAGGATCTGCATAATGTTGCCTTTTCATTCCTGAACTCATCTTCGGCTTTGACATCATTAAGCAATCCTAAGATTTTCTGTTTAGTGCTTTTTTAAAAAAAATTTGTTTTACTCAAATAATCTTTTATTACTGAATTGAAGCCTATTCAAGATGGTGGTCACATTATTTTTGCCCTACCAAATTTTTATTTTACCTTGACTGAAAACACATGGATTTTCTTGTGTTGAATGATATAACTTTTCCATTTTAAAAGTTATTTTATCCCTTCTTTTGGAATGTCAAATTTTGGGGAATATTTCTCTTTCTATAAACTTAATCTTTAGATCCATGATTTGGATCTAAATTTTGAATTATGCTATTTAAAGCAGACTTCATATTCTTTTTACATTGTTTTTAAAAAATTCTTTTTTTTAACTTAAACCTTTCATCAAATTTCCTTTTGCAAATTTTGGATAACAACACAAATGTTTTTGTTTTTTACTTAAATTTCAAGGTATATATTCAATAGTAGTGTGCAATCACAATCACACGTTTCCTATACCAGCGTCTGTTAATTATATTAACTAATATGTGTACATTTCCTTTTATTATGTATTCTAAAGTAAACTGCTGCAAATAGTGTTTCATGTTCTACTTTTTAAGCAGTTATCTCCTTTTCATCCTGCTGATGAATTTCTCCAACTTCTATGTATGTAATTAAAGTGATTATTTAAGATAAATTGGACTTATTTATTGGAATTAGTGAATATTTTTATTTCAGCTTGATTTACTGTGCTTAGCTTTACATGCACAATTTTTAAAAATAGCTGGAGAAAAAGGTAATAGGTATTCATATGTAAGGTAATAGATAAATCATAGATTAATAAACTGCTAGAATTTTAAATATTGTTTGTAATTGTTTTATTAATCAAAGAGTGTCAAAAATAACATATAAATACAAAAATTTTCTAAAATAAGCATGAATAACTGCCAGTTCCTTAACCTCCCTAGTCACTTGAGATTCATTTTATTTATTTTTTTTTCCAGATTAGAAAATATTGTTTAGTTAGAAAGTAAATTAGAGAGAAAGAGATGATTCACCTCCCCAAGGTAGGGAAGGGAGTCAAAATTTAAGAAAACATGGCCTGGCCATAGCTCAAAGAGCACATGGCCACACCCTAGCTCAGCAAGGAATGGCTGAGACTTCATTTTAAAAACGAGGTGTACTGGATTTATCATAGCTTTTTTTTTTTATTGCCACATTTTGTCCTCTTCAGCACCTCTTCAATGGCGTGCGCTTGCATGTGCACACATGCAGATGCAAAAACATGCACATATTACTGATGTTTATTATATCTTTATGCTCAGTCATTCAAGAGATGTATATTTTTGATTAATAAAATTAAATTTAGAAATCCTAAAAGAAATTAGGAACTAGCCTTTTTATACGGACAGCATATAGTATGCAGTAGGATTCTGAGACTATCTAATGTATAACACCTGCACACACATACACACACACACAGTTCACACATTACAGAAATGATTCCAACAACTGAAGCATAATGTATATTTTGATTACTCTGCTTGAACTGATAATATCATTGTTATCACAAGGATTTCAACATTTAGTTTTTACTTATTTCACATCTTGCCTTCAATTTTGCATTATAATTCTATATTAACATTATCATTGTATCCCTAACTCAGACTCCAAAATGCATTGCTGATCATATCTATATTAATGGGTACTCTGTGGAATTTTAGGTTTTATAGGAAATACATTGATAAATCTTAAACAATTTTAAATTATCTCCATAGTATAATAAAATAACTTAATATTGAGTGCAAGAAAATATAGGCAAAGTGGACACCAAAATTAGAGTTTTATTACCACCTACAATTACTGGCTGTGTAGCAACTATAAAAAGTATGTATTTGATACGTTTTCTTGAATATGTTATGTGGAGGTAGCTACACTACTTGTAAGTTTTTTTAAGTGTCACAATATCTTCACAGAAATGGTACTCAGGTTTGGAGACGGATTAAAAAAAAAGTTTTCATTTCATTGGGCTGTTTCATTTACTATCTTGTGTGATATTTAGCAAGTGATTCCAGCTTACTAAGTCTCAGTGTCCTGTTCTTTAATAAAGGAACAATAACACAGACATTTGTATGTTCTGGAGAGGATTCATATAGCTATATATTACTTGATACAGTGCCTGGTATATAAACTATAAATAATTAATGGTATCTATCCTTAGTTGTAATAATTAAAGTCATAAAACTTACAGAAGGAAAGGGAATATGACTATAAGCACTCAGTAAGTTTATGAGGGGAACCCCCCAAGACCCGGAATTATCTTTTAGAAAGTAAACCTCTTGTGATATACTCAGAATTTGTCAACCAAAGTTTGTATCTGGAAATTTTGAGAAGGTTGCTTCATGATTTGTGGAAGAAACATCCCAAGTTGTGGCAAACAGGTGACCAGTTCTTCCATCATAACAACGCACCTGCCCACACCTCCCTGAGTGTTCAGCAGTTTTTGACCAAAAACAGCATGACCCCCGTAGCCTGCCCTCTCTATTCACCCAGTTTCACCCTGAGTGATTGTTTTTTGTTTGCCTGGATGGCAAAAGTCCTCAAAAAGAAACATTTTGCTCATGTGGAAGAGATGAAACAAAAAAGCACTAAAAGTAGGCATCAAAATTGACGAGTGCAAAAGCTGTTTTGAGCGGTGGAAAAAGCATCTTGATAAGCATATTGCATCAAATGGAGAGTACTTTGAAGGCAACTGAAGCTTAAACATGTAAGAATAAATACATAATTTTTTATAAATAAACTCCTGCTTTTTTGGGTCCCCCCTTGTATAAATTATCTACATTTTCCTTGGCTTATATGTGTGTATTTATGGAAGCTGACTTTTATTATATAGTGTTATATTACTTTTATTCTCTTATAACTTGGAAATTTGCAGAGAAAAAACACTATTTTTTAATTAATATAATGATATTATTTAATATTCAAAACCGCCACATATTCAGGACTCAGATTAGATGGCAATTTGACTGTAAATGTAAATCATGAAATTTATCTTTTTTGTCTCATTTTGGTTATAATTTTCTACTAAATCTGCTATTCTTTTAAAATTACACATTATGTTTTATGAATCGTAAATGTGAAAAAAACAGGGAGTGTGTTTTGCTAAGAAGTATTGGTATTGCCACTGCTTGGAAGGAAAATTTAAAGACAATTAGTTATTCTGTCAAGGATATAGATTTATTTATAAAATTTATTTACCAGTTGTTTTGATTCTCCACTATCCCTTTGAGAGAGGTTAGAGGTAGGAATTACAGTGTTTGCTTACATAGGAGAATACTGAAAAATAGCCACTTTAAATTACATGTGGTGAATTGATTTGTGGTCAAGAAAAATAAAGTTCAACACACTTCAACTGTTGCTTCCTTAAAGTTCCCATCTTTATGTATAATACAAATGATGCATTTAGACAAGTTCTTTTGTAATTGTTATGGCCTTTAATTATAAGATTTTTAAGAATTAAGATAACTCTCAAATCCTTTGGCATAGCACTCTATCTTTTCAGGCATAGACTTGATTTACCACTCTAGTCTCATTCCTGACATCATTCCTTTCATTGACACCCCTTGGGCAATTTTGAACCTAGTGGCTAATTATACATATCTTTGTCATAGTCTCTCTGACTTTTTAATATTTGCAAATGTTATTGCCTAAGAAAGGCTTCACATCACTCACTTTCACTACAAATAGGCTAACGATAATTCATCTTTCTAGACTTAGCTAGCATGTCAGTAGTTTCTGCATTCTAAATTATTTACCTCTTTCTCTAACACGCTCCCCACACATGCATAGGCATACCTCTAGCTATCTCTGTGGTAATCATACTTTACATTTTGATGCTAATTGTCCTTTATTTCTCTTTCTTTCACACTGGAACTTTCTCTATAGAAAGGGCTATACTATCTTCTTATTCTTCATGTCTTCTGCCCTCTAAGCAATACTCATAAAATGCATTGAATAAAAAAATTGTAAAATGCAAATATATTCACGTGGTGGAGATGAAATTTTCTGTATTAAAATAAGTTAATAATTTTAATCAATTGTAATCATTACATAAAATCGGTGTGGAACTGAAAATATAGGAGGATCCTTTCTTTCTATACCTCTCATATAATATATATGCATATATTTATAAGTTTAATATATATTCATTTTTTATAGAAGAATTTAAAATGATCTGCAATCTTTTCCTCCAATAATAGCTACTTTTATGGTCAATTTTCTATTTGATTATCTATAATACTTTTAATCATATATTAAATTTATCAATCCATAAATATTCATCTATCTTTCAGAAATGCAAGAGCCTCATGGAGAATTGTCTCCCAAAAGCTCTGTCTCCCAAAATTCTTTCTTTAATCTTCTAATTGTATGTTATATAATTGTATGTTATAAACTTTCATATGTTTACTGTGTTCTATTACACTAAATAAAATATTTAATTCTTTTTTTTTTTTTTTTGAGTTGGAGTCTCACTCTGTCACCCAGACTGGAGTGCAGTGGCCGCTCCCGGCCACCGCAGTCTTGACCTGCTGGGCTCCGGCAATCCTTCCGCCTCAGCCTTCCAAGTAGCTGGAAGTACAGGCGCGCACTACCACGCCCGGCTAATTTTTGATTATTGTGGAGATGAGGTCTCACCAAGTTGCCCATGCGGGTCTCGAACCCGCGGGCTCAGGCAATCCACTCACCTCAGCCTCCCAAGGTGCGGGATTACAGGCTGAGCCACCGAGCCCGGCTTAATTCTTTTTTTTAATTTCTTTTTTTTTTTTTTTTGAGTGGAGTCTTACTCTGTTACCCAGGTTGGAGTGCAGTGGCATGCTCATGGCCACCCAGGCTTCGACTTGCTGGGCTCCAGCATTGCTTCCATCTCAGCCTTCCAAGTAGCTAACTACAGACGTGTGCTACCATGCCCGGCTAATTTTTTTTTCTTTTTAAGTTGTAGAGACGAGGCATCACCAAGTTGCCTGGACTAGTCTCAAACCCGCAGGCTTAGGCAATCCACTCGCCTCGGCCTCCCAAAAGTGCTGGGATTGCAGGCTGAGCCACTGAGCGCAGCCAAATATTTAATTCTTAATTATTTGCATCTAAGTCTATTGGAAACTTAGGATTTACTCCTTCATTTGAATATTGTATTCATTTGCATACATAATAAGTAATTCAAATGCATCATATTTGTTGCCACGACTAACATCTACAACAAGGAGTGACAGTGAAAGTCTCTAGAAATGTCTGTGTTTTTGTTTGTTTGTTTTTGCTTTGGTTATTCTGTTGGCTAATGAAACTGTTTGAATTTTTTATTTATCTTATTTGAATTTGCTAAGTCTTATAACTCAGACCAGTGAGCTAGAACGTACCAACTTTTTCTAACTTCTATCCTCAGGATGCAAGCCTCTGAAATAGAAATGTAAATGTCACATAATTTGCTAGCCATTTTCCCCTGCTCCATACATTAGTACATCGTCTCTATTTCATACACAAAAGTTTATATACCTACAGATTTTTAACAAAATTTACTTATTACCATACTCATCATTCCAATTTATCTTAAAAGTAAGCATTTTTTACTAAACAACCTTTCACGTAGTCCACATTTTTGCTTCTTTTACCTGTTACTACCTTTCCTTATTCTTTCCTATATTCCAATCAATATGTCTAGATAAACACAACTTGTTTCTTATCATTTTAAATTTAGTTTGGAAAATGCAGCCACATTTTTACTTATCATTTCCAAACAAAAGTTTGCCTCACTCGCTAACATCTTCCTGAATGATATAATGTGATTAGCAAAGTTAGAAGAGGTGAGACATTAATAGTACATAAAGTGTTTCTGTTTTGTATTTTAATCAGTCAAGCTAAATTTTGTTTACCTAAATCATGTGTATATTTTGTTAGACATCTCAGATAATCTTGAAATTTCCAAGCTCATTGAAGGAAAGAGTGCAGGAATAGGGAGAAAAGGATAGGAGAAGGGGAAAAAAGGGGAGGGGATGGAAGAGTTATGAGTAATTGGAATTTAGGGAGTGAGATTCCTGATAACCACTGTCAATCCTGGGGAGAGAGGGATTAAATTACAGTTGTTGTCACTTGGGGTATTTATACAACCATTTCTTTAAACATTCGAAAGAAAAAAAAATGAAAGGAGTTCTCCTTTAAATCAAGTGAAAAACATATCTTAGCAGAATCACATGAATTTATTTGGGACCTTCAAGTTACTTAGGTTCCCTAAACTGTATTGTTTTTGTTTTGAATTAGTAATAATCACCGGACATGGTGTCTCATGCCTGTAATTCCAGGATTTTGGGAGGCGGAGGCTAGAGGATTGCCTGAGCCTAGGGGTTCCAGACCAGTCTGGGCAATTTGGCAAGATCTCGTCTTTACAAGAAATCAAAAAATTAGCATGCACATGTAGTTTCAGCTACTTGGAAGGCTAAGGCAGATGGATTTCCTGAGCCCAGCAGGTCGAGACTGGTGATCATGAGCGTGCCACTGCGCTCCAGCCTGGGTGACAGACTGAGACTTCAAATCAATAAATAAATACAATAAAGTGAGTAATAATCATAGTAAAAATGTAAAGATGATGTGTGATCATGTGTGTACAGCACCCTCAGCTGTGCCAGGCATATAGCAAACACATTACATGATTGTGAAGCTCATGATCTCATCTTAAGTGACACATTTAGGACTGAGAAGGGAAAGAAGACCCCATCCAGAAGCTCGGTCAAATTAGTTGACTCAGAATTGGTACTTATGCATTTGAAATATGCAATCCCACACCTCCTTTGTATATTACTTTCCTTTCCCAGTTGGATGACTGTCAGTACTTTAGAGTACAGTTCCTTAAATGTGTAGGGGTTCCTATAGAGAACTCATCTTGGACAAAGCCTCCATCATCATCCACTGGGGAATGGAGAACCTATTCAATAAACGGTGCTGGGAAAACTGGCTGACCACATGCAGAAGGTTAAAACAAGACCCCTACCTATCACCATACACAAAAATCAACTCCAAATGGATCAAAGACCTAAACGTAAAACCTCAAACTATAAAAACCTTAGAAAACACAGGAGACACACTTATGGAAATTGGAACTGGAAACCAATTCCTGATCAAAACCCCAAGTGCCCATGCCATAAGAGATAAGATAGGCAAGGTGGGACCTTATAAAACTGATGAGCTTCTGCAAAGCTAAAGAAACCATTAAGAGAGTGGGGAATTGGCCCACAGACTGGGAAAAAATTTTTGCCAGTTGTATATCTGACAAAGGCCTAACATCTAGGATCTACAAGGTACTCAAATGTGGTGGAAAAAAAAAACAGCCCCATTACAATGTGGGCAAAAGATATGAATAGATATTTCTCAAAAGAAGACATATGAGCAATCCACAGATACATGAAGAAATGCTCAGTCTCGCTAGTCATCAAAGAAATACAAATTGAAACCACACTGAGATACCACCTAACTCCAGTCAGCCTGGCCATCATCAATAACTCAAAAAACAACAGATGCTGGAGAAGATGCAGGGAAAGGGAACACTCCTACACTGTTGGTAGGTGTATAAAGTAGTACAACCTCTGTGGAAAATAGTTTTGTAATTCCTAAAAGATCTAAAATTCGACCTTCCTTATGACACTGCAATCTCCCTACTGGGAATGTACCCGGTGGAACTCAAATCACTCTATGAAAAAGATACCTGCACATGCATGCTTATTGCAGCATTATTTACAATAGCAAAAACATGGAATCAATTGTGCTAACCATCGAAAAGGACTGGATAAAAAAATGTGGTACATATACACAATGGAATATTATGCAGCCATAAAGAAGGACAAATTTATGAATTTTGTAGCAACTTGGATGGACTTAGAGTCTATAATTCTGAGTGACCTATCACAGAGACAAAGAACTGAGTACCACATGTTCTCACTCCTACGCAGAACTTGAACAATTTTCACAATACTATAAGAAAGGGATTGTCAGTAGTGGGAAACTGCCAGGGGATGGGGGAGCACACCTCATCAACAAGGCCACCTGCATAATGAACATTTGTACACCTAACCTTGCATTGTACCCCACATCTTTAAAATAAAATTTTAAAAAAGAAGCATAAAAAATTGAAGCGAATGAAATGGCATCCACTGGTTGGTATAATTTATTGAAAATACTTGTTTTTATTTTTAATATAAAAGTTCTGACACTGTATCAGCAAAATCATATCAATTTAGTTTTTCAAAAAACAGCTCACAGGAAACATAGCATCAGCATTTGGTCTTGAATTTAAGCAAACCATGTCTCTGTCATTCAACTGTGGTTCTGACTCAATAGTTCCAGTACTAGAAGAAAAGATGTCTAAGGTAGGTAGATCATTGTGGCCTGAAAATTAAAGCTCTAAATATTTAAGCAGATTTGAAAAGCACCAACAGAGCAAAGTGTATACACAGAGAGGACCATGGACTGCACACTAATCAAATTTTAATAAGTGGAGGATATTAATGTAGAAGCACATGATTCACCCACAATGTGTATCTTTTTTCCATTTTGCAGGGAAAAGTCCAGCATCTGCAGAAGGCTTTTGCTTCAAGAGTAGATAAGTCCACACAGACTGAACTTCTAGGCTATGATGTAAGTAGCTATGTAAAACCATTTTTATCTTCTTTATTGGTATTCAGGCCTCCACAGCTTATTTACCTCTGCTGCTGCTGTGTCCATGCATTGATTTAATAGGATTTAGTGGTGCACCATTCATCTTTTGCTCTTAAACAATCCCCAAATACCTTCTGGAACTAAAAAAGATAATTACAGGCACCAACTAGCATACCAATGTCTTATTAATTTCTTTTAAACCAACAGCTCTGATACAGTCGTTTGAATTAGTGAATTTACAGACATGTGGATGATACATATTGGAATACTAAGGCAATTTATTTTTAGGAAAGTACTAATTTATTTATTAACAGTTTAATAGAGTTATTATGTTTGTAGTCACCAAGGGCCAAGCACATCATTTTTACATGCAGGCATATAAAAAGGAAACACAGCTTTGCAGAAAAATGTACAATAATATTTTAGCTCTTGGGCTTTGGTGCAGGCAGCAGAAAGTAATTTAATTGAAAGTTAGTATTTTTTTCTTAGTGTGAAATACTTGTTGAACTGTCAAAATAGGATTGTAAAACATGTTTTAATACAATATTGCTTCTAGAAACATTGGATGATTTTGGAGAACTTTGATATAAAAACTCATTTTTTTAAAATGCAGCTATGAAATTTGCATTTTGTCTAACTTCATGACTTGAAACTTCACCTTGATGAAAAAGTAATCAACTTCATTTTGTATCTAATATTTGTGAGAACCCTCTCTTTGATTTAAAAACATTTATTAATTATATTTGTAGCACTTAGTTGACAAGTAGGAACAGAATAGGGATAATTTTAAATTTTGTGAAGATGTATAATGATAAAATATTTATTTGCATTTCCTCATATTAAATGATATAAAGTGGATGTTACTTTGCATTGCCATGAAAAACATATTAACATATTTTATATAAAACTAATGGTCTCTATTAGGATATAAACCAAAATTTTGAATTACAGTACAAAATAGTTTCAAGTGTTTATATACTTAATTTTTTAAATCAAAAAACACTAAAAATTGTGCATTTTTAATTTTTTCTATTACATTCATTTAACATGTTTATTCTAGATAGCTAAATATTCTAGATATAAATCTTGTGATTAGAATACTTCTCAGATAACACTGTTGTATATTGTTTAAATGATTTTGATATTCATTTTTAAAAACAAATAATATGCCCCGTGTGGTGACTCATGCCTGTAATCCTAGCAATTTGGGAGGCGGAGGTGAGAGGATTGCCTGAGCCCAGAGGTTCGAGACCAGCCTGGTCAACTTGGCTGAGACTTGTCTCAACAAATAAAAAATCTAGCTGGGCATGGTGGCACACACCTGTGGTTTCAGCTACTTGGAAGGCTGAGGCAGAAGGATTGCTTGAGCCCAGCAGATCAAGGCTGCAGTAGCCATGAGCATGCCACTGCCCTCCAGCCTGGGTGACAAGAGTTAATAATCCATCTAAAAAAAAAGAAAAACAAAAGCCAAATAATATTTATGAAGCTCGAAGAGGATTTACCACAAATGATTCAATATTTATCTCTTTTGGAGAATTATTTTTCCTGTTTAAACATTTTTTTGATACAAAATACCCGTATATCAGTTCCTAGAATATACACCCAATATGTATTTTACAGATAATAACCTCGGTATTTATACATTTGCAGGTCAGAGAGTTTGTTCAATAATTGTTCAATAAGAGTAGGAAAACTATAATTCTCACTAAATCTTATTTCAACATTAGCATCATAGCATCATACACTCAGGTACTACAAGTAAACTTGGAATCCACTTACTTCAAAGTGCCCAATTTTCAAATATGTTAACTGAATTTCAGAGAAGTGCAGTCATTTATTCACTATGACATGATCTTTGTAGGAGTCTAGCCTTTTATTTAAAATAATATGTTCTTTTTTTTTTTTTTTGAGTCAGAGTCTCACTCCATCACCCAGACTGGAGTGCAATGGCATGCTCAAGGTCATCCCCGCATGGACCTGCTGGGCTCCAGCGATCCTTCCAATTCAGCCTTCCAAGTAGCCAGAACTATAGGCACGCAACCAAGCCCAGCTAATTTTTGATTTATTGTAGAGATGAGGTCTCGCCAAGTTGCCCGAGCAGTCTTGAACCCGCGGGCTCAAGCAGTCCGCTTGCATCGGCCTCCCAAAGTGCTGGGATTACAGGTTGAACCACAGAGCCCAGCCAGTAGTAAGTTCTTAAAACACGGAAAAAGGAAGACAGGTATTTGGACTCATATATTCTATTTTACTTAATTTAAAGAAATGATGTTTAAGGAGACCTAATTCTAACTTTTTGAATGATTGAACATAAGTATAGTCTTATAAGACTTTTATGTAACACTATCAGTTTTATGTTACGCGATTGTTAATTGCTTGTAATAATTAGTTAATAAGGAATAAATGACACCATTTGGGAAATAACTAAGCTGTGGACAATTCTTCTAACACCATAGCTACTGGCAGCCTCCTATGAATTTGCCTAGCTGTATAGCTCATAATTTTCTTATTTTTAGAAATTTTTTTATATCAATTTTATTTACTTCTCTAAATATGTAAATAGAAATTTAAAAAATGGGTCGGGCTCGGTGGCTCAGCCTATAATCCCAGCACTTTTGGAGGCCAATGCGAGTGGACTGCCTGAACCCGCGGTTCAAGACCAGCCTGGGCAAGTTGGTGAGACCTGCCTCTGCAATAACTAAAAAAGCCGGCTGTGGTAGCCTGCGCCTGTAGTTCTGGGTCCTCGGAAGGCTGCGGCGAAAGGATCGCTAGAGCCCAGCAGGTCAATGCTGGGGTGGCCGTGACTGTGCCACTGCACTCCAGCCTGGGCGACAGAGTGAGACTCCAAGTCAAAAAAATAAAAATGAAGCCACGAACATAGCTAAATTAAGTCTTCATGGTTCCTAGCTTGTCTTCATATGTAATTGTGATAGTTTAATCCTTTTTACTGTATTGAATTGAGGTTAAAGAATAATACTAACTTTTGGTAGTGATTTCTTAAGGAATTCCCTTGTACAAGTGTTTGTTATGATTTGGGTAGTTGTTAACAAAGAATAATAATCTGTTCTAAAGATTTAAATGTTTCATTTTCTATTTCCTGGTGATATATTGTAGAATCGTCAGGATAAGCAAATTAATCCTTAAAATATGCATATAGAAACTTACAAGTGTAACTATAGTAACAAACTTCAGGGCATTTTGCATGTGTAAAACTGGGATGGGAAATATTTTAAATAAATCAGAAATAAGTAAACATTTTAAGTATGGTGAATTTCATAACTGTTTTGAAATATATGATTCATCAATAGTATAATTTCTTCTATGACCAGGATATATTTTCTATATTTTCCAATATTTCTTTATAATTTTTTATATTTTATATGCAATAAGAATTAGTTACTAGTCTTCAATTTATAGTATTTTTTCCTTTTATCAGGAAATATAATTTTATGTTATTTTAACTTTCACAAATATGGTATGCATACCTATATTATATGTATTTATAATTTGCAAATAGTGCCTATCAGAAAAAAATTAAAATTTTGTGGAAGTCTTATACATTATGAATGATTGTTATTCTCTCTTGCTGTCTTCCTGAAGCTGTCAATATTAGCCACAAATTGGTGATCATGGATCACATTTTATTGGTATGAATATATGATACTACAAATTACTATTAATATTATTTTCTTGGGAAAATAACTCTTACTATACATTTTGCTTAAGATAAGGAAATAGAATCTCCAGAAAACAGTAGTTATAATGAGTTCTGTTAAAATCCACTACAGTGAATAAGTTTAAAGGTTTGTCAGGAGACTTGAAACCAATGTTGGTGTAAAGTGTGCTCTGATTTCGAATGCACATAGCAAGACTTTTAATAAATAAACGCAGAGTGTCTAAGGACTGGCCTATGAACACAGTATTCTTGTGATGAGGGAGATTGTTAAATAAATGATGAATGTGTCTTAAATAATCAATGCCAATTTAACCTCTTCCACCTTCCTCCGTCTGCACAGGCTTAGTTTATTGAAAGATCAAAGAATAATTTCTTATGTGTCACTTGTGTTATTAAAACAGGATAGAAGATGAATAGATGTAGTCAAGTAGCAATGTTTCCCATTACAAGATTACATTGAGAGGTAGAGAAGTTTTGCTTTTTTTTTTTTTCTAATTACGTCAACTCCACAGACAGATGCTTCAATATAGCATATATGCTGTTTATAAATATTTTATAGTTTGAACTACTGCAAATAACATTTTGATTTAAATATTTGAGGGTGAAAAGCCAAAATACTGTAAAGATTTTATGTTTGACAGTGAGAAAATTCAGGTACTTTCATTAATTTGGCATCTTTATGGACAGCTTTTTTTTTTTTTAACTTTTTATGTTCTGCAGAAGATTGTCTTTTTAAATGTGACTGATTGACTTTAAGTGTAAAATTTCCTTTCAATTAATGCCTGAAATTGACTCAGAATTGTTACAGAATATTTAAATTTCTCTTAGAGGCAAAAGCATTAAATTTTTAAGAAGCTTCTTCCTTTTATTAGCATGTATTTTACATTTGTATTTAATAAGACATGTTTGTTAGTCTTGAACTTGCAGTGTTTTGCTTATATTTTCTTTTAAGAGTTTTGAAGTTACCAGATATTTCATCAAATAGTAAATTATTATTAATTCTTGTTAGTCTAAATATCATTAGGGGTTTTCAGCTGGCTATTTAAAACTGACTAAATTGTGGCATCACACATATTTATCTCAGTCATATATGAATAAATCATAAATCAGTTTGGTAGTAGATACTCATACCACTGTTTTTAAAATATTTTTATACAGTTTTCAAATGATGAGACTTGCTTTATATATACAGTTTTCTACTTCTGTGCCAGGAAAATAATACTATTTGCCTTATGAATACACATTTCGTAAAACATCTCAATGCAATCATCTGTATATTTCACAATCTCTGCTACTTTTCTTAGATTTAATTTTGGTGGTGCTCCTGGCACAGTTAGTATGCAGGGAGTTCTAAAAAATATGAAAATAGTTCATCATGCCCTATTTGTGTAGGGAATAGGAATGATTTGCTTTTTACTGTAATTGTTTTATTATCTATTAGATAGAGCAGGAGAGATTTTTGTGCTACGCTAATATATTATGTCAGCCTATGGATTAAGCCCAGTTCTAAAAATTGAATAACTATCAATTAGACTCTTTCATCCGGTTGCTAATATACTGGAGTTTATTAAGACTTTTGTTTTGGTTCCATTCATTGCTTCTTTCTTAAATTTAGTACTTCTACAGATCATATACCAATATGCCCTGGCATTTATTAGAAAATGTGTCTTTCCCCCGCAAGCCTCATGTATTTATATTCACTTAACTCAGATATTTCTGTTTATTTTTACAAATTAAAAAACAATTAGGTTTAAAAATTGCGTTATATATTCTAGGTTTTCTTATGGACTATAATTTTTCATATTACACTAGAGATAACTTTTAGACAAGAACATGGGTTAAAAACACAGGGAACGAGATCATCTGCCTCAGGTGCTTATTAACATTTAGTGGAGAAATCACAGCTAATACACTGGTAATGTTCTAAGGGCATCACTTTTGAAAATCCATTCATGCATTTATTCAGCAAATATTACTAAATACTCTGTAGAAGCCATTCTAAGTATTTGGGATACATCTTTTAACCGATAAAAATATTCTTGCATGGAGCTTGCAGTTGGTGCGGGCATACTTACGATAAACAATAAGCGTGTTAATGAATAAGCAAATTGTATAATGCCTTAGAAGCTGCTAAGAGCAATGTAAAAAAAGAAAAAATATCACAGGGAAGGAAAGAATTCTTTGTATGGGGTAAGAATCAGGACCATGACCAGAAGTTTTAAACAGGGTAGCAGGGGGTCAGTCTGGGGTTGAAATGTGAGACTTAAATAAAGCGAGATGAAAATCTTTCTTTTTTTAGATACAATTTTATTTTTATTTTTTGAGACTCAGTGAATATTTATTGAATGGATTATCATTGAAACCTCCCTTTCCTACTCCCAATCTCCATATTCTATTGATTTGTCTTTCTAAATATTTCTTGCGTCTGTTTCCCATTGTCCTTCTTATTTCCTGTTCGTTTATTGCTTGATTGATTGGTTGATTCAAGGGATGCATGTCAAGGTTTGTTACATAGGTATCACTCTTAATTTTTCAAAAATCTCTTTGTATTGTATTTCTAAAAGACAAAAACATAAACCCTCGAGGGCCCCTCAGTCAGCAGGAACAAATTGCTTTGTCTTTCCGAGAGCCCTGGACAAGAATAATTAGCTTCATTTAGAGGCCAGGAGTATGAAAAAAAATTCATTTTGTGTCATCAAACCTAAAATCAGACCCAGTGCATCAAGAAACTCATACCAGAGGAACAGTCTACCTGAGGGAACAGCATAATCAGCCCTCTTATATCATATTCACCTAGTGTAAGCACCAGGATGAGAGGTGGATAAAATCAACCATACCATTTAAATCACATTTGCTCTTCTTCCAGAGCAGGCAGAGTTGGATTTATATGCTTTAAATGTGTAACCAGACTTCATTGTATATCAGCACATCTCAATTATCAGACAAGATGTGCCAGTGAAAGTAAACAAATATAGAAAGCACTCAATAATTATTTGGTGAAAAAAATAAATTAACTAAAGGACTCTAATGTTTCTAATAATTCTGAAGGTCTGCAGTTGTGTTAGCATGCATTGTTTTACTTTATTCACAAAAAAATGCAGATGTGGATATTGCTGCACCACATTATTTTTCTATATTACCTTTAAATACCCAACAAATATTTAAAAATTCTACTTTAAGTCATTTAGAATCAGCTATTACGTGCACATCAGCATAACAACCAGCAATTTTTTAAAACTTAAGTGCTAACGTGCAGTTGTTCCTACAGTATTGCATTGAATGATCCTTTCTGAAATTCTGAATTTTTATCTAGGAGACAGATCCTTCCTTGGACTGTCTGCAAGTCTTTAATGCTGTCATCACTACCTAGAATTACCATCAGAACCTCAACAATGCTTTTGCTAAGAGAAATTTGTGGTTGAGATCATTACAGGGAAAAATAGCAAGACTAGGTGTAAATGATGAAAGTTTGTATAATTGTACAAATACTCATTAAAATAAAACAGTAAAGAACACATGGTGGGAGGGAGGAGGAAGAAGGAGTTACTGTTCAAATGGTTCAAGGTTTTAGTTAGAAAGGAAAAGTAAGTTTGAGAGCTATCCCACAGCTGGGTGATTACACTTAATAACAATGTATATTTCAAAGTAAGAGAGCAAAATTCAAATGTCTCATGGCAAACAAGAACAATTAAGTGAGGTGATGGATATGTTAATGAGCTTTATTTAAACATTCCACATTGTATGCATATATTAAAATGTCACATTGTACCCCATAAATGTATATTATTTATCAATTAAAAATATGTTAATTTTAAAAACAGCACATGCAAGCATTGTATAGCACTTAAGCTAGTAATAATAGATACTTTATTTGCTGAAAATTATGTTCAGTGATAGTGTTGACAAAAGAGAAGAAATTAGATATTTGTTAAAATGAAAATTTTTCCCAGCCCAATTCTACTTCCAACTCATAGACTGCTAGCTCTATAGGAAATCCACATTTTATTTCAAAATTTTCTAATATATTTTCTAGGCAGTTTAAGAAGTCTTTTCATGTATCTAGTGTGTTAGTGGCATTGCTACCTTCCAATGGAATTTTTACTATCTTTTGGAATAAAATACAAAGTGTAAATTCTGGGTATCCTCAGTGTCTATTTTGGAAGCATCATGCAATTTCAGCTAATTATTATAATTTGTATGAAGTTAAGTTCTAAGACTTTGCTCAGGTACTTGTTTAAAGTAAATCTTTACAGAATTATGTTATTAGTTCATTTCTATCAAAAAATTGCTTTCCTTTGATGTCTGCAATCAGGAAAAATTTGCAGAAGAAAATTTGTTCTCTCTCGCTATATATATATATATAAAATTGAAATATATATATCCTTGAACTATATCTACCTCCTTGAAATATATACATATTTGAGATACATATCTCCTTGAAATATATATGTACATGCACACAAATATCAAAACATAGACTGTGACTACACACACACACACACATACACACACACACACACACACACACACCAGTATAACATAAGGACCAAAAAAAAACTGCTATATTGTTCCTACTATAGAGGTTGGGATTGGATGCAAATCTTTAATTGCTATGTATATACAATAAGAATGGGAATGTGTGTATAAAATATAATAGAAATCATATCTTACATTAATATAATGTTTAAAATGATTATTTGAATTTTAATTACAACA
>CAUYQG010125044.1:0-21484 GCA_963574415.1 Tarsius wallacei | reverse complement strand
GTCTTGCTATGTTGCCCAGGCTGGTCTCAAGCACTCCTCCCACCTTGACCTCCCAAAGTGCTGGGATTCTAGGCATGAGCCACTACACCCAGCTTCTCCGCAGTTTGGAACAAGGTGCATCACCTTTTGGTTTGAGTGACTCTAATGAAAAGTAAGGATAACATTAGCCTCTATCTCACAGCACTGTTAAATATGTT
Source organism: Tarsius wallacei (assembly GCA_963574415.1). Lineage (NCBI taxonomy): Eukaryota > Metazoa > Chordata > Mammalia > Primates > Tarsiidae > Tarsius > Tarsius wallacei. The sequence goes on along the minus strand of CAUYQG010125044.1, from coordinate 21,287 downwards.
TCCTATGTAAAATACTTAAAACATTGCTTGGCAGTTGGTAGGTACTCGATTGACATAAGCTTCCCTTCTGTGACAATGGGAGTACCTGGTACCGTGCCTGGCATCTTACGGTACTCAAGACTGAACTTCCTTTCATTCCTCTTCCTGATTCCAAGGAGTTTTTCCAGTGCCTGAGATGCCGCCGTTAGGTATTTTTGATCTCCTGGAGTCTGACAATAACATGGAAATAGCCTAATTTGGGGGTAGTAATACTCTGTGCATTGCTCAATTCAGTGACACAATATTTGGCTGTTCTGAGTCAGGTGCCGGATGGTAGCAGTCTCACCAGTGGTGTGAACCTGAGTGGGTGTGATCCCTGCTTGGGCTCAGTTTAGTGGGGTGGGGGAGGTTTGTATATTTGTGCATGTATTCATTTACACATTTGTTTGGTGCATACCATAAGTGTGCAGAGTGCAGTGGGTACTATGCTGAGGGCTGAAGGCTCAGGGGAAGGGCAGAAGAGTCTTCCTTCAAGGTAACATTTGAGCCAAAGTCTGTACGAAGGGTGGTCAAACCAGGGCACGGGAGAGAGTAACAGTGGGGTGGGGGTGGGGGGTAGAGAGAACCTTCCAAAGGGCATTGCAATTGGAACAAAAGACTGGGGGCTTGGAAGGGCATGTCTTTCCCTAAATTGTCATTCACCAAGCAGGCACCACGTACAGGCACAGTGCCAGATGCTAGAAATAGAAGGGACATCAGGCCCTGTCCCTGCTCTCCAGTCTGGCAAGGGTGCACCCAGTTGTCCAGGCTAGAACGTTGTACGTCTCTCTGCGATTGTCCTGCTCCCTCCCCTAGCCTGCCAGTCACCAAATCCAATCAGGTGGGTTGCTCAGTGTTGATCACTGAGGGTGTCCATGGGGGTGACTGTGAAATTGAGGTGTGGGAAGAGCAAAGGTGTCATTGTATAGAGAGAGGAGGCAGGCTGAAGGACTGGAGGGCGTTGTGACAGCCTCACACAGAGAATCTGACTGCAGCCTTCAACCCGGGCTGCACAAGTTGTGAAGACCTCGTGCTGATTTGGTGGGGGTGGCCGATGCTGTCTATGGGCCCAAAGGGGTCGTGTCTCCACTGCCCTCCTCTCAGCCTGTGAACCCGAAGAGAGGCCCCACCCCCATGCCCCTCAAAGCCCAACCCTCCTGATCAGCATAGGTCTTCATTTAGAATTACAACAAGAAAAAACAAAACAAAGACCACATCAGAACTATAAGGAGAGTCAGTAGCAGCTCACCGGAAAGTGATCATGCTGAGAAATCAGAGTAAATATTTCTGACTGGAACAGGCTTCATGCAGGAAACTGAAGAAAAAGTTTAAATGTCTAGTGAATCGTCTCAGAGGTATTTTCAAAGACACTGAGCTGATCAAATAAGAGAAAGCTGACATAAAATGGGGGTAATCAGGCAACAGAAAAAGAGTTCTAAGGACAAAAGAAAAGAAAAAACATCAACAGAGACCGTAACTCTTAGAGGGGGCATATAGCTGAAAATAGGATTAATGAATTAGAAGACGACTTGGAGAAATTTCCCAGAATGCAAGGCAAAAAGACAAAGAGATAGAAACTGTGAGGATAAATGATAAGAAACATATAAGATAGAGTTGGCAGGTTCAAGACCCACAACATGAGAATAATGAAGTAGACAAAAGAGTGAATGAAGAAGAATCAATAAATCAAGAACATATAAAAATATTTTCCTCTAACAGAAGAAATATGTGACTTTAGATTAAAAGGCTCAATTTTATCAAGGCACAAACTTACGTACATCTGAAGTTTTGGAATTCTAACCAAGAGGTCTTACAATATTTTAAACAGGAAAAATAAACCAGTTACAAAGGAGAGAGGGTCACACCAGTACTGGATTTCTAATCCACAGCATTAACTGTTAGAATACACAGGAGGAATATTTATAAAGTTTAGAGGCGTAAAACATAGAGACCCTATAATTCTATAGCCCTTCAAATTATAATTCTTATGTGGAGTCAAAAGAAAGAAATATTCAATACACAGACTCAGCAAGTGTGCTACTTGTATAACCTTTGAAAAATAACTTCTTGAGGAAGCTCTTCAGCCAACTGAAAAAAGAATTAGCACAAGACACCCAGCAGAGAGGAAAAGAATGCTACACGAAACTGATGAGCGATGAAACCAACAAAGTGTATCTCTGGTTGGATGCAGAAGTGGAGAGATCTGGTTCCGGAGGAAAACAGGCCTGGGCTCCAATCCTGACTCTGGTTCTGTTGTGATTAGCGATATTTGGTCCCTTGTGATGGTTAAAAAACCAGGCATGGCTGGATCCTGACCTCTCCTCATAGAATTGAGGACACATGTGCTACTCAGAAGCAGAAGAGTGGGAATCAAAGCATAACCATATTAATACTTGTACATGTGCTTGGCGCAAGGCAGGGCCTCTGGCAAAAGCTGAATTGTAGAGTCTGGCTTAGATTCAGAAGTGGGGTTTTTCCATTTCTCTCTCCAGTTTAAATATTGAGAATAGCAGGCTCAGTTGTGCTGGAAGGTGGAGATTCTCTCTCTCTCTCTCTCTCTCTCTCTCTCTCTTTCTCCCCCCCCCCTCCCCTCTCTCTCTCCTTTCTCCCTCTCCTCTCTCCTCTCCCTTCTCTCCTCTCCCCTTTCCACTCCCCCCTCTCTGTTTCTCTTCTCTCCTCTTTCTCTCCTCTCTCTCGATCATGTCCTAATTTTTTTTTGCAAGTTTAGAGAAGGTAGAGAAAAAGAAAGCTATGATCAGACTTTCCTAAGACAGGAAGCCCCGGCTGGAGGTGAGAAGCAGAAGACAGCACTCAGACCCATCAAGTGACCAACATACAGACCCTTTGGTAGTGGTGAGGCTGACGCGAGAGTGAGCAGAGTTTGGAGTCACAGGCACAGGGCTGAAGAGCCCCCTTGCATCTCCTTGCTCTACCTCCCCCTCCTTTAGTTCTGTCTTAATCTGCTGGTCTTAGCAGCCAAGCCCAAGGTCACCAGTGGTCCTCCTCAGGAGGGCTCTGGTCTCCCCTTCTTGGGACTGCTTACCTGACATCTAGTACTGCTGCTACCTGTCCTCCTGGGATTGGTGGGCAGTGCAGTCTCTGACACGGGTCATAGGAAAGCATTTCCTAAGTCTAGGTCCCTTTATCTTAGGAACGCTCTAGGTAATTGTATATTTTTAAAAATCTGCTCTTGTATTCTATTTTTCATTATGCCCAGCTATGCTGTCTACTCCATACAGATGTATATGTAACAAACCCAAATAATATGAAACATTCCAAATTTGAATGTAAACTCTCTTCCATTATGATCCCATTGAGCAATTAAATTTCAAGATGAAGTTCCCATTGCTTGTAAAATCCCAAAAGAAAATGCCCGCAATGTCTTCTTGTATAATTTCTCTTTCTATTCATTCTCAACTAGAAAAGTCTCACCAGATAGCTGGGTGCAGTCTGGCTTTCTTCTGTTACTTTAGCTTCTGTTATCTTCTACTGAAATGATTGAGTGCCTCTCTAGTGCCTTCAAAATTAAATTCACCCAACCTCAAATCTCCCACAAGTTCCAGTTTCTTTGGTAGCTCCAGAAGGCCAGCAAGACCTCTAAAGTGAGTGAGTATATTGGCTTGGCAGAGAGCTCAGCCATCAGCCTCAGATATGCCTACAAATTCTGTTACTTTCTGCCATGTGTCTTCTCAATAAACCACCTAATTCATGAAGGCTTATAATTTTCCACATCATGTTTTCTAGCATTCAAGAGCACTGGCCCCAAACAGTAACATGATTATAAATGCAGTTGCAAAAAAATTCTGTATAAAATATTAGCAAATCAAATCCAGAAAAGTATTAAAAGTACAACATACCATGACGGAGTAAGGTCTTGTTCCAGGAGAGCAAATGTTGCTCAACTTAGGAAGTCTGTTAATGAATTCATTTTACTAATAGGTTAAAGGAGAAAGACCATATGACTTTCTCTCTGAGTGCTGACACACATTTTACAAAATGCGGGATCTTTTCCTAATGAAACTTTTAGTAAGTTCTGAAGAGGAGAAATGTTTTGAAATATAAAAAGCATAAGAAGGAAGCAGAAAACATCACTTTAAAACGTTTTTGAAAGATGTTAGTTCAGGGTGTACACATGTATATTTGTTACTTGGACATACTGTGTAGTGGCAGGTATTGGGTTTCAGGTGGCCCATTCCCCAGATAGTGAACATTGTGCCCCGTAGGTAGTTTCTGGACTCTAACTGCCCCCCTCCTCCCCATTTATTGGTGTCCCCAGTGTCTATTATTTTCATCTTTGTGACCATTTAGCTCCCACATATGGGTAAGAACATGCAGTGTTTGGTTTTCTGTTTCTGAGTTGTGTTGCTGCAAAGGACACGATTTCGTTCTTTTTAATGGCCACGTAGCATTCCATGGTGTATATATACCACATTTTTATCTGATCAGTTGATGGGCATTTAGGTTGATTCTACCTCTTTGCAATTGTGAATTGTACAGTGATGAACATGTGGGTGGAAGTGTCTTTTTTATATAACAACCTCTGTTCCTTAAGGTAGATACCTAATAGTGGGATTGTTGGATCAAAAACATCACTTTTAATGGTAGAAGAACAGAAGCCTCATTAGTAAAGGCAAGAACAGAATAAGGATGCCTACTATCCCTAGGATTAACTGAGATGGTATTGGAGTCATGCCAAAGCAATAAGATAAGATAAAGAAACAAGGGTACAGATATTGGAGGGAAAGAGGCAAAATTATAATTATTTAAGGATGATACAATTGTTTGGCAAAACTATCTAAGAGTATTGGCTATTAAGAATTTTTACTTAAGGCACTAGATACAAGAAAATATGCAGAATACCAGTAACTATATATTCTATATAATATATATTAGTATTGCCTAGTAAGGCAACCAGTGGGGAAACATTCTTATTTATAGCAATGTTTATAAAATACATAGGAATACTTGTAGCTGGAAAATAGAAGAACCAGAAAGAAATATTGGAGAGTATTTTTTATAATCTTGGTATGGAGAAAGCCCTTCTTAGCATATAACAAATTTAATAATATGATACAAAAGACTGACAGAAGTGACTAGATATAAATTTTGAATGTTCATACAACAAAAGATATCATAAAGTTAAAAGATGAGTGAAGAACCCAGAGAAAATATTTGCAACTTTTATAACAGAAAAAATTTCTATCAAGAATATGAAAGACTCCTACCAATCAATTAGACAAGTACTAACAACCCAATAGAAAATGTTCAAAAGGGATTGGATGAGTTAACAATATGCCTGATGAGGTAATAGATAAACCCCCAAATCTCATTTACAATCCAAAAATAGCTATTCATTATCATCTGGCAGCTCTCCTCCAAGCAGTGACTTGGGAACTCAGGCTTTGCATCTTACCTTCCAAGGTCAATGTGCTCATCTGAACATAAGAGGGCCTTCCTCCAAATACTGCTTTTACTTCAGCAGGGGGACACAGATAAAAGAAAAACCAAGTCCACTTAAAGAATACGCTGATTTCAGGCAGTAGTGAGCGCCAGAGGTAGGAAACCTTATAGCGATTAGCAAAAGCCTCTCTGAGGAGATGACACTGATGAAGAATCAGAGCAGCCATGTGAGAATTGGAGGGAACAGGATTCTAGGCAGTGGAATAGCAATGAAAAAGATTCTGTGGTAGGGATGAACTTGGCATTGCACAGAAAAGGTTGGTTTGGAGAAGTGAGTGAAGAGGCTGGTGGAATCAGATATGGGAGACTGCCAAGTTATGTGGGACCTTGTAGACAAAGTAAAGGAGTTTGGTTTTTTTTTTTTTTGAGTTGGAGTCTCACTCCGTCACCCAGACAGGAGTGCAGAGGCTGCTCCCGGCCACTGCAGCCTTGACCTGCTGGGCTCCGGCGATCCTTCCGCCTCAGACTTCCAAGTAGCTGGAACTACAGGTGTGCACTACCATGCCCGGCTAATTTTTTGATTTATTGTAGAGATAAGGTCTCACCAAGTTGCCCAGGCAGGTCTTGAACCCACAGGCTCAGGCAATCCACTCACCTCAGGCTTCCAATGTGTGGGATTACAGGCTGAGCCACCGAGCCCGGCTAGGAGTTTGGTTTTTAATCCTATGTGCAATGAGTGACTGAGATGATACAGTTTTAGTGGTGTCTGCACAGTGATGCCATTTGTTTTATTCTATAGAAAAAAGAAGAAGAAGAAAAAAAGGAAGCGATGAAGACAGCATGTGTGTTTGTTTGTTTGTTTTTTGTTTTTTTGAGTTGGAGTCTCACTCTGTCACCCAGACTAGAGTGCAGCGGCCGCTCCTGGCCACCGCAGCCTTGACCTGCTGGGCTCTGGCGATCCTTCCACCTCAGCCTTCCAAGTAGCTGGAACTACAGGTGCGCGCTACAATGCCCAGCTAATTTTTTATTTATTGTAGAGATGAGGTCTCGCCAAGTTGCCCAGGCGGGTCTTGAACCCGCGGGCTCGGGCAATCCACTCACCTCAGCCTCCCAAAGCGTGGGATTACAGGCTGAGCCACAGAGCCCGGCTGAAGACAGCATTTGAACATGCTCCCTGAAAACCTTTTCAAACCCATCTGTGTCAGTTCTCTTCCTCCTCTTTGGGCTAGATGTGCTAAGTCATTTGACAAGATTTTCGTGGAGTGGAGATTTATGCAGAATGAATTACGGGTCTGTGGACATTTGTTTCATTATTCTAGATTCTGTTGAGCAGCCCCAAATGATTCATCCTACTCTGCCCTCTTCAGAAATGTTTCAGTCCCATGAGCTCTCAGTGGCTGTTGAAATTGTGAGATGTTCATTTTGGTCACTAGGAGGTTTAGTTGTGATTTTGGAATGCACCTCCAATTTCTCTTTAAAATGCAAGCCAGCCCATTCCATAGAGCACCTGACACAGTGCCTGGCCCACAGCCAACGCTCAGTGCTGTTTGCGGAATGCATGTCCAGTTATGGGGCAGTCCTCTCCCTACAGGCGTGCTTGGGATGCGCTCCAGGAGGGTGGAGCTGTATCCATGGTACCTACAACAGTGCTTGGCTCCCGGTAGGCACACGGTCAATATCCCTGAATGACTGAGTGGGTGAATGATGAGATTTTCTGCACTTTAACCACATTTTCACACACAGAAGAGCTGTTCATCCATGTGGAACCTCCAGTTTGACAACATTTCTTTGGAAAGTGGAAGCCTTTGGGTTGGACCAAGGATAAGGACTGTTGTCATGGCAATCTGGCCCTGCTCACACCTCCAACCTCACGGCCTGCTGCTGTCCACATCCTCCTCCACCCCCAGTGCTGTGGCCATGGGCAACTTCTCCCGGGCCTCCTCCTCTGCAGGGGAAAAGCCTCATCTGTTCCCCACCCTCGCCTCATGTATGGACCAAGCTAACTCCTGCTTCTACTTCAGGTCCCAGCATGGCCTACCTCAGTTTTCCCCAGCATGCACTCTTGCGTACCTTTTTTCACAGTTATGATCAAAACTTACAAGTTTATTCTGTAATTATTTTCAGACAGCATTGCTTTGTGATTAGTAGCAGGGACAAGCCTCTGCTGGGTTCACATCTCAGTTCTACGACTTAAAAGAGTCATGAACTTGGGCAGGGTATTTTCCCTTTTGAAAGGAAGGACCCTGAGAAACTTACAATAAGCTTAATTCACATTTTGCCTCAGCATAGCCATTCTTGCTTAGACTGACACAATTTGAATCTAGCACAGGTTAGACATAGATCGATACATTTCCAACAGGCAGGTTTTAGAAAGAATTCAGACATTTTACTGCAGGCCAAGCTGGCAGCCTACCCCTCTGTAAATCTCCATCAGATGCAAGACAAGGACAGAGTCTCAGAAATGATTATAGACCACCTTTTTGCTGAAAACCCCTTCCCTTGTTTCCTCCCATCTAGCCCACCACCCAAGGGCATGAGGATGCTAATGTCTGGCATGTCAAGATCGAAGACTCACATGGCTGCAATGAACAGCAAAGACCTGGAGCCCTGGGCATTCCTTTTGGCCCAGATCCCTTTGGGGCTAAACCCTCCTTACCCCAAAGGCCCTTAGATATACCCAGTTCTTGGGGCCCTTCAAGGCCACACTTGCCTCTGACTGTCGGCCGGCCCCCTTTCCGGTCTGTGAAAGGTGAATAATACACTTCTACTTCTTACATGGTTGCAATCTTGCATTATTCCAGTGGTACCGGCACTGGCCCACCTTGCCTCTGTTTACCCTTTCGCCTTTCCAGATCCACTTCCTCATTTGCAGAAAGAGCATGACACCAGCCACCACTTCTAAGGTAGTTGTAAGAATTGAACAAGCTGATACATGTAAGTGCCACTTTCAGCTAGTGCTTTTTATTTCATGAATGTGCGTCTCTCCCACTAGAACGTAAGCTGTATGAGGACAGAGATAGCATCTACATCTCAGTCACCATTGTGTTGCCGTATTTAGTGGTGTCTGGTCTATTATAAACGCTCAGTAAATTTTTGTGAAAGAAATGAATGAAAAATCATGGACTTTTCTTCCATAAACAGGTCCTAACAAAAGAGGTCAGCTGCAAAGGACACAAGAGGGTCCCCCCGACTAAAATGCCTGCACCCTCAGCCTGCCTGTCATTGTCAACATCACTGTCATGAGGTTGTGGGGCAGTGGCAGAGAAAGGAAGCACTTTCAAAGTCACCAGAGCACCTACTGTGTGATGAACGCTCAACACCATCCAGTCCTGGCCCCGCAGGTCCTCACAGACCAGTCATTTTCTCACATACCAGCTCTAGCAAGATGTGTTAAGACAGAGTAGTGGTTTTCAGACTTTGGAATGCATCAGACTGAGCTGCAGGGTTCCTTAAAACAGAGACTGCTGACTCCACCCACAGCACTTCTGATTCAATAGCGCTAGGCTGGGGTTCAAGGTGTAAGGGAGTTACACCCTCACTTACCCCTCCCCACTCCTTCCCTGCTTACTTAAGCAGTCTTGTTTTCACTGCCAACACCTGTGTCCTCAAGGTTACATGACCACCAGCACCAGCCTGCTTCCTCAAGGCCACGTCTATGTGACCACCAACACCTGCTTCCTCAGGACTATGTGTACTATGTGATCACCAGACCCCAGCTAGGGGGTTTAAAAGGGACCCACCAAAAGAACAAACTGCTGGTTCTTCTCAAGGCTCAGTCTTCCTTTCCTTTCCCTCTAGTAAATTTTCTTTTCTTCACCTAACCCCTCGGATCGTTCTTTTTTTCTCCGCACTTGCCTTATACAAGGATTTGCATTTCTAGCAAGTTCTCCATCCAGCTGAACCTGCTGGTCCAGGGATTACATTTTGAGAATCATTGAAATAGGGGCATATTCTTTTTTTCTTTTTGAGTTGAGGTCTCACTCTGTCGCCCAGACTGGAGTGTCATGGTGTTATCATGGCTCACCACAGCCTCAGCCTCTTGGGCTCAGGAGATCCTTCCGCCTCAGCCTCCTGAGTAGCTGGGACTACAAGTATGTGCCACCACACCCAGATAATTTTTTTTTATTTTTTGTAGAGACAAGATCTCACTATGTTGCCCAGGCTAGGTCTTGAACTCCTGGGCTGAAGTGATCCTCCTGTCTCAGCCTCCCGAATCTGCTGGGATTACTGTATGAGCCACCACACTCAGCCAGGGACATGTTCTTGCCACGGACGAGGAGGCAGGGGGATTAAATTGGACTCTAGGATTGTGGTCCTGGAGGTGGTGACATCTGGGCCTAGAAGGATGAACAGGATTTTGCAGGAGGGGGCTTCCATGCAGGGCATGAGCAAGATGTGGAGAGATGAGGAGAGATGAGAGTGCATTTGGTAAATCCTGTGTGGGAAGGGGTGGAGGCTCAGAGGCTGCAGAGGTTGTGGAGGCTGGCGCATTGTGGAGGTTCTTGCTCATGCATCCCTTATTCTTGGTTGGCATGGGGAGAAGCAGCCTGGGGAGAAGATGGACCCAGGAGAGGACGGGATAGGCGGAAAGAGCTTAAGCACCCCAGCTTTGGAGTTGAACCTGGACTTGAATCTTGACCTCACCACCTATTGCCTGCTAGATTTTCAACAAGTAACTTGCTTTGCTCAGCCTCAATATCCTCATCTGTGAAATGGGACTACCAGTCCTAGTGACTGCTTCCCTAGAGCTATTGTGGATTAAATGAGATGGTGGATGTGATATGTTTGGCTTCAAGTTGGGCCCAAAGTGGATACACAGTAACAGCAGTTATCATCAGTATTAGTCATCAGTAATATTGTGGGGTTCTTTTTTCCTCTTTTTTTCTGAGTTGGAGTCTCACTCTGTCACCCAGACTGGAGTGCAGTGGCCGCTCCCAGCCACCGCAGCCTCGACCTGCTGGGCTCCGGCGATCCTTCCACCTCAGCCTTCCAAGTAGCTGGAACTACAGGCGCGCGCTACCATGCCTGGCTAATTTTCTGATTTATTGTAGAGATGAGGTCTCGCCAAGTTGCCCAGGCGGGTCTCAAACCCGCGGGCTCAGGCAATCCACTCACCTCGGCCTCCCAAAGCGTGGGATTACAGGGTGAGCCACCGAGCCCGGCCAGTAATATTGTTATTGACACCGAAGAGGTGGTCACCCTGCAGTTCCTTTGCATCTGCCTGCCCCATCAGACTGGGCTTCCTGGGCATGGCCTGTGACATTCCATCTTGGTCTCCTCATTCCCAGTAGAGCCAGAGCTTGCTGGATCTCAGATGCTCAGGAAATGTGACTCAGGCAGGGATCTCCTGTGCAGGGCTCTGGTGGCCTGGGGCAGTGTCAGGGAACCAGCAGACCACGGGAGGACGAGCAGGAGGGGGAGGCAGAAGAGCTGGAGGTGGCTTCTGCCCAAGCCCCAGCAGGACCTCAAGCAGCTGGCGCAGCCTCAGGAGCTGGAGACCCAAGCCCTGCTTCAGGCCCCATGGAACCCTCCCTCACTGGACGCTGAAGGGAAGAGGGCTTGCCGTGGTGCATGGGCTACGGCAGTGACCAAGATGGCCTCCTGCATCCATGGAGGGCTGGAAGGCTGAACCAGGTGTGAAATCAGGTGGATATTCAACGAGCTCATGGGTAATCACACTAGGACTTTCCAAAAGAAAAGCTCGGGTCCCTTCAGCAGGGATCTTAAATAGTTCTGAGTTTGCAGGATGCAAGGCAACCACAGCTCATTCCTTTACTCCACAACTGTCTACTGAATGTCTACCACGTACCAGGCATGGTTGGCCCTAGGGATGCAGGCTGTGCAGTGGTCAACAAAACAAGGCACTGCTCTCCTGGAGTTGGCATGTAGTGTGGGAAGATGGCAAATCAACAAATACGGGCCTGCCTCACCAGGTGGTGATAAGAGCTATGAAGGAGACTGAAGCAGGTGGGGGTCAAGAGTGGCATACTCTTTTCCTCATGTTCCTCCCATGTGGCGAGCGTTCCTGCCCTTGTGGAATACTCTTCTGGGCAGGAGTGCCCAGTTCTCTGTTGGTGATTTTGGGATAAAGAACGGGGCATGTGAGGCCCTGTTCTTCTTCCCTTCCATCCTGCCAGGAGTGAAACTGCCATGCCTCTGTTCCTCCCTCCTCACCTCTCTGGTGACCCCGCTGCCTGGTCTGCACGTTGGTACCCAGAAGCCCACTTGGCCACAGGCATAAGCCATATTTTCTAATATCAGCAAATTGGAAACAAAGGAGAGATTTTATTCTATCGCCTTCCTCGCCTTTTTGTCGTATTCTGCTTTTGGATCAGAACTAACATGGGGTAGAAGGATGCTATTTTGGGGCCATTCAAACTCCCCAAATATGGAATTCAAAAGGGTTAGGAAGGAGTATTTTAGATAAGAAGGGTGAGGAAGACCTGATGAGGTGACATTTTAGTAGGAAGATCTGAATGAAGTGAGGGAGAAAGCCATGTGGGAGAAGCATTCCAGGGAGAAGGAAGAATGCCTTGTGCAAAGACCCTGAGGCAGATATTTCAGGCATTTGCTCGTGTGTGTGTGTGTGTGTGTGTGTGTGTGTGTGTGTGTGTGTGTGTGTGTAATACCAAGGAAGGCAGAATGACTGGAGCATAGTGAAAGAAGAGACATTGCTTAAGGATTCCGGGCTTTCTGTCCCAGACAGGTATTTATCTGGATTGTAATGGACATAGCACAGCTCACATAGGAATAAGTTTCATTCTGGACACCCACAGGCTATTGTTTGAGGCTTATAAGTCTCTCAGCCTCTGCCCAAGGCCAGGACGTCTCTTGGAAAGCCAAGGGCTAGAGAGACACACCAGAGATGCAAGCTGGGAGATGCGTGAAGTCTCTCAGGAGACACTGGCTGGAAGGCAAGATCTGCGAGACAGAAAACAGAGGTGACCCTCAAGTTGAATGGCTTGAACCTGGCTGGATGATTGATTACCAGGAGACCGCCCTGATTTTGTTCTCTAATTACAGTGTTTATTCGATGCATCATATTGGACCTGAAACCCTTAATATCAGCTGGTGCTGTTCATTGTTACAATGTTCTAATTAAGCTTTGATTTATATGCTAATTTTATTCCAAGTGTGTTTAAAAGAGGGAAAGTTATTAGACTTTGTTTTGAGATTACATTTTAATCCTGAGGTCTGCCAGAGAGCACCGTGTTTACCCTGTCAGCTTTTGTTTCCAGGATGTTGGTGGCAATTGTGATTATTTCCTTGGAGGGGAAGGATGATAAAGTGGTGAGAGCTGTTTAGAGTCGGCGGGGCTTCTGCTAATTGGAATTATGTAACCCTTGCCTTCGCTTTGACAGTTTTGCAACGAGGCTTGCCTTGACTGCCCAGCTGGTTAGGAGGGACAGCGGGGGTGTGCCTGGGGGACGTCGCAGGAAACACTTGGAAGGAAGGTCATCGTGTGAGGGAGGGGTTGGATTTTGGAATGTCGGTGGAACTCGGGCTTTACCACAACAGTCTCTGGAATTTATTAAGAGTCATGCAAAAACACTGACAAGGGGAACAACTAGTCTTTGCGACAGAAAGAATGTGTTTGGTTTGTTTGTTTCCACACTATCATTTGTCCTAAGTGGATGTCACTCAGAATTTCCTGTTCAAGGATTTAGAAAGTCTTATCATGAACCAAATGAGTTCTAGATCTCAGGAGGTTCATGCGGCTTCTTAAATATCCCCACATAGTGTGCAAAAGTGAATCAGCGTCTGCATGGGTACCTCTGTCTAGGGACAGGGCCAAAGTTTTCATCAGATTTTCAGGAGTACTGGCCCTTCCAAGTGTTAAGAGTCGCAGGACTGGGGCGCACCAGGCTTGGATCTGTCATTTAATTTCCTGAGACTGGCTGAAAAAAAAAATGCCTGAGATCCCTTCCTCTCTGCCCATCCAAATCCTATCTGCTCAGGTGCAGTTTGGGGCCCCGGTGAGAGGGTCACGGGGCAGGGCCAATCAGGGATTCTCATCTGTGCTGAGAGGCATGGGCAGTACCCCCAGTCTTTGCTCTGTGTGACCTGAGAGTTCCTTTTGTCCTGACTTCTGAGAAAGCAGAAGAGTTGCTTATAAAATAGATGAGGACCCCTACAGAGACACATGTTATTCTAAATCCTTTGTAACCTAGAGCTTGTGTGTTCAGCTTCAGTTCATAAGGGTTCTCCATTGGGCCTTCAGTTTTCCTGATTGGATTTTGTGGCTTTCTGCTCCCTCCTTCCCTCGCCCCACCAACCAACAGTGAATGTGAATGCAAGGAAGGTTAGGAGCATGTTCCTGTTAGGAGCATGCTCCTGTTAGGAGCATGTTCATTTCACTTCTCTCTTTGTGACTAGTGCAGGGTCTGTAGCTCATCTATTGCATTTGACACCTTTAGTTGATTCTTTTTTTTTTTTTTTTGAGTTGGAGTCTCACTCTGTCACCCAGACTGGAGTGCAGTGGCTGCTCCCGGCCACCACAGCCTCGACCTGCTGGGCTCCGGCGATCCTTCTGCCTCAGCCTTCCAAGTAGTTGGAACTACAGGCGCTCGCTACCATACCCGGCTAATTTTTTTTTATGTATTGTAGAGATGAGGTCTCGCCAAGTTGCCCAGGTGGGTCTTGAACCCGCGGGCTCAGGCAATCCACTCACCTCAGCCTCCCAAAGTACAGGATTACAGGCTGAGCCACCGAGCCCGGCTTAGTTGATTCTTAAAGAGTAAACTTAGGGATTCTGATTTCATAAAATTATAGCAGCTAACATTGATCGAGCACTTATGTACTAAACAATTTACCAGCACGATCTCATTTACTGCTCCCCAAGGTTCTGTTATCGACCATATTATGCAGATGGGGAGACTGAGGCCCAGAGAGTTAAGGGCTGCCTCAGAGACATATACAAAGGGACCCCAAAAAAGCCTGAAATTATCTTTTGGAGGGTGGGTCCCTTGTAGTACAGGCCTCCTCTGCTAGATAAGTGTTCTAGGAACCCATTGGCATAAGTGTCCCAGCTAGCATTGCTGTAGAGGCTGCGTTCAGCTTCAGTAAATTTTTTTGGAGATTCTTTCAGCTCGTTTGCCCATTTCATGATGGGTCATTTACAGGTGTACCTGCCCCCACACTGTGCTGAGTATTCAGCAGTTTTTGACCAAAACTGCATGCCCCCCACCCCCATGCTCCATCCTCCCTATTCACCTGATCATGTCCCAGGTGACTTTTTGGTTTGTTTGTTTCTCCAGATGAAAAAGTCCTCAAAGGGAAACATTTGTTGATGTGGGAGAGGTGAAACAAAAAATAGCAGATGCTCTAAAAAGTATCAAAATTGAGTTAAGAAACTGTTTTGAGCAGTGGAAAAAGCATCTCAATCAGGTGTACTGTATCAAATGGAGAGTACTTTGAAGGTTACGAAGTTTAAACGTGTAATAATACATACAGATTTTTTTTTTTTTTTTTTGAGTTGGAGTCCCACTCGATCGCCCAGACTGGAGTGCAGTGGCCGTTCCCGGCCACCACAGCCTCGACCTGCTGGGCTCCGGCGATTCTTCCACCTCAGCCTTCTGAGTAGCCGGAATTACAGGCGCGCGCTACCACACCCAGCTAATTTTTTGGATTTATTGTAGAGATGAGGTTTCGCCTGCCCAGGCGGGTCTCGAACCCGCGGGCTCAGGCAATCCACTCACCTCAGCCTCCCAAGGTGCAGGATTGGGCTGAGCCACCGAGCCCGGCTCATACAGAATTTTTTATAAGTAAATTCCATTGGGGGGGTCCCCCATCATACCTAGCATGTGGTTAGCTGACATTAAACCCAGATCTGTCAGACTTCATGTCCATGGTCAGTACCACCATGCTGAACTGTCTCTTGTTTGTCCCTATTACTTGTTAAGTGTCTCCTTTCCAAAATTTTCTGCAGAGGCTGTTCATCCAGACCCCCGGTATGAGGACATGGGGTACAGTTCAGTTCCTCCAGTCCAGAATTGTATCTTTAAGGGGGGGTACCAATGACTGCTCTGACACTTCACCCCCTGCTCCCTCTCGTTGGTCAACCCTACCTGGAAGCCAGTTGGTGATGGAACTTGAAAAGCAACTTCCCTGCATCCATTCATGCTGGCTGTCACCAAGAAGTCTGTGAACCTGCTGTGGCCTCTGGTCATTGTTCTGTATACTCTTTATTTCCTTGGCCCTTCCCTGACACCTCTTCAGACCCACTGGTCTGAAGAGTATTTGACTACTGATCAGATGGTGGGTATGTCTAAGGAGATGGCAGAAAATTTCCACCTGATCCCAAACCTTTAGCCCCCACTGACCCCCTGTTCCTATGCACCTTGGAGTCAGCATCATAAGGGGCTTAGGGGATGTCAGTCCTATTCATGGTAGAAATCTGGTCCCGCTCCTCCTTGGCTTCCTATCCCTGGTCTTGACATTTTGTCTGCTTCACCCTAAATCCTGGCAAGAGCCATGGCCTCTCCTTTCCAACCTCAGTCCTTCTTTCACACTGTCTCTTTGGTTCTTGTCCTCTGGCTTCAAGATGTTCACTTTGGTCATCTTGGGTTACTTTCTCAGGGGACAGAAGGACATAAGAGGTAGGCTTTAATCCCTAGGGCCTGTCTTCCAACCCCAAGCTACAAACAGTATCACCAAAGTTTATTTTTAAAATGACATTTCATTTTTAAATAATTTATAAAGGAATATCTGATCCATGGAAAACCACAGACAAGCAAATGGAAAAATTAAAAGCTATCCCAAATCCTACCACTCACAGATAACTGCCACAAATTTCACGAGGAAAGAACTTTGCTTATCTTGTTCATTTCTGTAACCCCAGAGGCCAGGCACATAGTAAGTGCTCAATAAATATAGCTAGAGCCGGGTTCGGTGGCTCAGCCTGTAATCCCACGCTTTGGGAAGCTGAGGTGAGTGGATTGCCTGAGCCCGCGAGTTCGAGACCCGCCTGGGCAACTTGGCGAGACCTCATCTCTACAATAAAATCAAAAAATCAGCCGGGCGTGGTAGCGCATGCCTGTAATTCCGGCTACTCGGAAGGCTGAGGCGGAAGGATCGCCGGAGCCCAGCAGGTCAAGGCTGCGGTGGACGGAAGCGGCCACTGCCCTCCAGTCTGGGCGACAGAGTGAGACTCCAACTCAAAAAAAAAAAAAAAAATAATAATAATAATAATAAATATAGCTAAATTAAGTAATAATCTTTCAGAATTTTTTCCATTCATGTATGTTTTTATACAAATGGAGTCATATTCTACCTACCGTTTTGTAACCTACTTTTTTGTTTAGCAATATATCACCAACATTTCCCAAATCAATAAATGTTCTTCTACATTGTTTTAATAGTGGCATGGTATTGAGTTGTAAATGCAGACCATAATGAATCTAACTAGTACCTTAATGTTAAATATATAGGTTTTTGTTTTCTAAATTTTTAGTCTTCCACATAGCTTTATGCTCTTGTACACATAAGGGTGCACAGTTATTCAGGGTCAAAGGGCAGGCACACACATTTTTAAGGCTTTTGATGCTTTCTGCTTTCTGGGAACTGTGCTCATTTCTATACAATGAATTATACTAGGATGGTCATTCCATGAATCAAGGGCTTTTCCCATTTATTTTCCTTCCCACAGTGAATTCTGCCTAGAGTGAGGCTTAGCATGGAAGGGTTGAATTTGTTGTATTTGTTTCCTTATGCCCTCACCAGTATGCTTACTCTTTTAAAAGTGTTTTGGTTTTCTTTTTCAGTCTGATGGCCAAACTAAACAACAACAACAGAAACAAATGGTCCCTATACATGTAAAAATCGTAAACTCACCTCACCCTCTTACTTAGGAATGCATAGCCAGCCTGCTGGAATTGGTCCTACACATTCAAAAACTATTCTCAGAACCAAAGCAAAATAGGAAGAAGGCCTTGTGGTACTGGGATCTCTGGGTTCAGAGGTTTCCTGGCATTCAGTGTGTTGTCACCTGAAGTCACTTACACATCACTTAGAGTTGAGCATCCTGCCCCATGGGAGATTTCTGCAGATAAAGGAGGCGATGAGCTTCATGGTCACAGCGTTTATACCACTATTTTTCTTCATGAAGAATACATCTTTGTTTTTTTTCCACAAAGTTAACCTACTGACCCAGAAAGAAGAGAGTTTTTGTTTTCTCTGAGGATCTGGAATATGTAAGCTTTTGGCAGCTGACCCCAGGGGAGAAGACAATGGCAGCACAGGGTGGTGGCATCACCAGACTTCAAAGATGCCTTGAAGAAGGACTCGAGGTGCGCCCTGGGGCTTGGAGGATGCAGCATAGTGTGTGTGTGTGTGCGCACGCACGTGCATGTGTGTGTGAGTGTATGTGTGTATCGGTGGCATGTATGTATGTGTATATGTGTACGTGTGTGTGAGTGCACATGTGTGAGTGCATGTATATGTACGTGTGCATGAATATAGGTGCGTATGTGTGCATATGTATGTGTATTTGTGCATACATGTGTGTGTGCTTGTGTATGTATATGTGTATGTGTGTGTGTGTATATGTGTATGAGTATGTGTTTATATGTGTGTGAGTGTCTATGTATGCATGCACATGTGCATGTGTATGTGAGTATATATGTATGTGTGTATGAGTGTATCTGTGTATGTGTGTACATATATTTGTACATGCATGTGTGCATGTGCACATGTGTATGTGTGTATGTGAATATGTGTGAGTGTATGTGCATGTGTGTATGTGTTCGTGTGTGTACATGTATACAGGTGTGGGTAAGTATATATGTGTATCTGCTTACGTATGTGTATTTGCACATGCGGGTATACATGTGTGTATGTGTGTGTATGTGTGCTTGTATGTGTATGTGTGTATGAGTGTGTATATGTGTGTGAGTGTGTATGCATGTGTGCACATGCATGTGAGTGTATATATGTACATGTGCATGTGTGTCTCTGTATGTATGTGTGTGTGTGCACGTGTGCATGTGTGTGTATGTGCATGTATGTGTACGTGTATGTGAGTGTGTGTGTGAGTGTGTGTGGCTGCAGTCAGGGGGTGCTTTTTGGGAGGCAGCCAGGAACCCATGTGGAAGGATCCACAGGGGAGCTTTCTTGTGTCCTCGCCTGGCTCAGCCTGCTGGGCTTTGAGTGATTAGAAGGCCACGGGACACACCGTGAGATGAAAGGAATCTGCTTAAGGCCGCTTTCATCTGATGCCACAGGACAAAAAACATTTTCTTGAATAGGGCCTCTTTCAGTGGAGAAACAAGTCTCTGAAAATGCAAGTCTTCCCAGAGTGCTGTGCAAAGGGGCCAGGTCGGGGTCCCCGATCCCCACGTCTGTCTTCCCAGGGAAGGTGGCCAGTCACCCAGGAAGCCCGGACAGGCGGCCTCATCATCAAAGCAAAATGCCTGCCCTTGGGAGAATTTCCAGAAACAAATGTCCATGGAGAGTCACACGGCCACGAAACAAACACTAGTCAGCCACTGGAACTGACTTAGCATATGAGAGGGGTACCCATCGTCATCTCCACTATGAATTGCTCTGGATCTGGGTGTAGCGGGATCCTGGAGTCCCCACATTCTCTCAGTTCCACATCGCCTAGGGCTTGTGTCTGTGTCCTCACTCTCTCTTGCCTGCACCGCTGCACTTGCCTCCTGCATCCCTGTTCCCTGCTCTAACTTACCCTCTATTCTAGTCACCAGTGGTATCTGTCCACACAGCGAGTATGATCACATCCCTCTCCTTCTGCAACTCCCCGTTGTCTTAGGAAGAAGCATGGCACTGGAGTGGCTCACCCCATGTCATTGGCTGGTCCTGGATCTGAAGTCCCCAGACACTGACATATAATAGCTCATTTAATACTCACAATTATCCCACAAGACAGATACTATTATCATCCCTGTTTGGACTTGGAGTTTCTGCACGGACGCTCTAGACCTCTCCTCTCATTCATTTTTGCTTTGTGCTCCTGCAGAATCTCATTCTCCCCTGGCACTGAAATCATTGTTTTATAGTCAACCTCTACAAAACAGCAAGGACAGATAGTATCTCTGCTCTTGGATGACAGATCTGAGGCTCAAAGAAGTTGTAGTTCCTTACCCAGATCACAGAAATCGTAAATGGAAAGGCTGGAGCTGAAACCAGGCAGTGCCAAGAGTCTCTTCGTGGCCTCACCAGCTAAAACAGCAGCAGTAGCCACTACAGCAAGATTTCTTCCTATTTTTTTTTAAGTCCATGTTCAAGATCCCTTCTCAGTAATGTCTGAGCTAGAGCTTAGAAAGGATTTTAATAGTGGTTAAGATCAGGGCTCTATGGCCATACTACTTGAGTTTGAATCCCAACTGGACCCCAGCCGTCTGAGGGACCTTGGAAAAGTCGCTTAACTTAAAACAGGGATAATAACAGCATCTGTCTTATGGGATAATTGTGAGGATTAAATGATCTATTATATGTCAAGCATGTGGAACAGTGCCTGGAACAGTAACCGACATACAGGAGAAAGCTGAGATGACCACGGGGACTGTCCATTGTTGTCTAGAGTACATAGCACCTTCCGAGACAGGCTGAGCTGCCATGGCCCCTACTGCTTCAGTGGCCCTGCCTTGATTAAGTGCACCCAGTCTCCCTGACCTACCCAAGCTGAGCACCCGACTAAGAGGAGAGGGCCCGTAGGTTGGCCAGGCACGAGGAGATGAGCCTGGACAGTCATATCCTCCTCTGGCACCTGAACTGGCTGACCCAGTCTGGAAGGTGAGCTGAGGTCCAACCCAACGTATCAGGAGTGACCTCACTGGGGAGGGAGGAAGGTGTCACTGTGGTTCACTGTGGTGTTTCCAGTAGTGAAGACAGTGAAGATCATAGTAAGCACTCAATAAATATTTGCTGGACTTCGTTTACAGCTTTAGTTTCAACTCCATTTTCAGTATGTATGTGTTCCCCCTGCCCCTTTACTTAAGATATCTTGGCAACCAAAAGAGCCTCCTGACATAAACTTAGATCCTGGATCTTGTTACCCATTCCAACCTCCCTAGAAAGTTCCGTTCCGAGCACCTCACTAGGTCTGACTCCTCCTCAGCCCAGCTGATGTGTTCCTGGCACCCGTGGGTGTCCTCAGCAGGCCTGTTTTTATAGCATCCTCCCATGCTTGCAGAAGTGCCAGCCATTGGAGGCTGGGAGACCAGAGCCAGCCCACCCCTTGCCTCCACTCCTTGCAAGGAGACAATAAACTCCCACCTACCCACTGCCTATTTCAAACAATGCTGCATCCTCTCAACCTATTATCAGTTGGGTCAACAGGCTCCTTTCACGGTCTCCAGTTACTCAGCCATGGTGGTGCTGAGCACAGGACAATGAGAGGAATATCTGAGGAGAACCTGCCAGGGGTGGGGACTATAGAGAACCAGAGTCCCAGCCAGTCAATTTCTCCCCTCCCCGCCACTCCACCACAGCCATTCTGCAAGTGAGGAGACTGAGATCCGGTGAAGAGCAGAAGGACACCACTGAGTCACCCACCCTTCACTGAAGTGGCAGAGAATGGCACATATAATGTGGACTGTAGGCTGCCAGAGAAATAGAGCCAGGATGGGTGGGGTGATGACTGTTCCGCCAGTGCTGATCTCCAACTCTACTGCTGCCTGGCATTTACTCTTTTCAAGAGTGAAACTTCAGCTGATTCCCGAAGATCCAGGGTCAGAGCCATACTTAGTAGGATCACAACAAGTTGAATTCTTTTTTTTTTTTTTTGAGTTGGAGTCTCACTCCATCACCCAGGCTGGAGTGCAGTGGCACACTCATGGCCACCCCAGCCTGCCTGAGGTGATCCTTCTTCTTCAGACTTCCAAGAAGCCGGAACTACAGGCATGCACTAC
>CAUYQG010125040.1:0-25854 GCA_963574415.1 Tarsius wallacei | reverse complement strand
GTGGCTCAGCCTGTAATCCCGCGCCTTGGGAGGCTGAGGTGAGTGGATTGCCTGAGCCCGCGGGTTCGAGACCCGCCTGGGCAAGCGAGACCTCATCTCTACAATAAATCAAAAAATTAGCCGGGCGTGGTAGCGCACACCTGTAGTTCCAGCTATTTGGAAGGATGAGGCGGAAGGATCGCCGGAGCCCAGCAGGTCGAGGCTGCGGTGGCCGGGAGCGGCCACTGCACTCCAGTCTGGGTGACAGAGCAAGACTCCAACTCAAAAAAAAAAAAAAAAAGAAATCGGTATGTTGAAGAAATATCTGCACTTCCATGTTCATTGCTGCATATTCACAATAGCAAAGTTATGGAATCTACCTTTGTGTCCAACAAGATGAATTGATAAAAATGTGACATTTATATGTATATATACACACATACATATATGCAATATATATAATGTTTAATATAATACAATATATTAAATCATAAAAAAGAAAAATTTGTCACTTACAACAACCTGGATGGAGTTGGAGAATATTAGCAAAGTGAAATAACCTGGGTACACAAAGACAAATGGTGCATGTTCTCCTTTATATGTAGAATCTGAATCAATTGAGCTCAAAGAAGCAGAAAGTAGAATTCAGGTAGCAGGGAGGGATAGAGAGATGATGGCCAAGGTTACAAAGCCTCAATCAGACAGGAGCAATGTCTTTTCTTTAAGGTATATTGCATAGCATGGTGAATAGAGTAATAATATATTGTACAACTGAAAATTGCTGAGAGTAAATTTCAAATATTATGTCACAAAAATGGTAAGTATTTGAGGTGACGGATATCTTAGTTAGTTTGAATTAATTACTCATACATCACTTATATTCATAAATCACAATATCATATTGTATCCCATAAATATATACAACTGTACTTTGCCATGTTTATAATAAAAACACACATATGTATTATTTATTTAATCAAGTATGTTTTCATATAAATGATAGCATATTACACGCACCTTCCCATCTTGCTTTTCTTCCTCACTTGTTTTACATTACTATATACCCTGGAGACCCTCCTATAGCAAGACATAGTGATACTCTTCACTCATGAATAGCTGCTCAGTACTCCACAGTGTGGGTCTATAATAGTCTATTCAACCAGTTCCGCATCGATGGACTTTTGGGTTAGTTGCAGTATTTTGCTGCTAAAAATTTCACTTTTATAAATCTGAATTTTCTGTTTCAAAATCTGCCAGTGTATCTTTGAGATCAAAGCCTAGAAGTGAAATTTGCTGGTCAAAGTCGCATGCATAAGTAACTTGTTAGGTATTTCCAAATTACCTTTCATAGGGTTTTGTACCATTTTGCATTTCTATCATATATATAAAGAAAACTGCTTTCTTCACAGTCTTACCAATAGAGTAAGTGATTAAAATTCTGGAGTTTTTAGGGAAAAAAAAAGGCAGGAGGTATCACACTCCCTAGACTTTAAAGTTTATTATAAAGCTATAATAATCAAAACAACCCAGTACTGGTACGAGAACAGGCATATAGACCAAAGGAACAGGATAGAGATTCCAGAAGCAAAACATCAATTTCTCAATCAACTCATCTTCAACAAAGACTCCACCACCAACCACTGGGGAGAGGAGAACCTGTTCAGTAAATGGTGCTGGGAAAACTGGCTGACCACAAGCAGATTAAAACAAGATCCCTACCTATCACCATACACAAAAGTCAAATCTAAATGGATCAAAGACCTAAACGTAAAACATCGAAAATGCAGGAGACACCATTATGGAAATTGGAACTGGCAACCAATTCCAGAGCAAAACTCCAAGTGCCTATACCATAAGAGATAAGATAGACAGGTGGGTTCGTATCAAACTGACAAGCTTCTGCAAAGCCAAATAAACTGTCAAGAGAGCAGGAAGACAGCCCACAGACTAGGAAAAAAATATTTGCCAACTGAATATCTGACAAAGACCTAGCATCTAGGATCTACAAGGAACTCAAAAGTGCCGAAAAGAAAAAAACAAACAGTCCCATTACAAAGTGGGCAAAATATATGAATAGACAGTTCTCAAAAGAAGACATATGAGTAACCAACAAATACATGAAAAAATGCTGAGCCTAGCTAGTCATCAAAGAAATGCAAATTAAAACCACACTGTGATATCAGCTAACTCCAGTCAGGATGGCCATCATCAATAACTCAAAACAACAGATGCTGGAGAGGATGCAGCAAAAGGGGAACACTTCTACACTGTTGGTGGGAGTGTAAACTAGTACAGCCTCTATGGAAAACAGTTTGGCGATTCCCAGGAGATTTAAAAATCATCCTTCCATACAACCCTACAACCCCCCTACTGAGAATAAACCCAGAGGTACTCAAATCACTCTGTGAAAAGCATACCTGCACACGTTTATTGCAACATTGTTCACAATAGCAAAAACATGGAAACAACATGCTGCCCATCGAAAGAGAACTGGATTTTTAAAAATGTGGTAAATATACATGATAGAATATTAAGCAGCCACAAAGAAGGACAAAATTATGAACTTCTCAGCAACTTGGATGGACATAGAGTCTATAATACAGAGTGATCTTTCACAGAAACAAAGAACTAAGTATCATATGTTCTCACTCATTAGTGGACACTGAACAATTATCATAATACTATAAGAAAAGGATCAGTAGCAGTGGGAAACTGCTGGGCGGGGAGCAAGATTGGCAGTAGTTGGAAACTGTGAGGGGAGGGGGGCACACCTCATCAACAAGGGTACCTGCATAGTGAACATTTGTATACCTAACCCTGAATTGTACCCATCTTTAAAATTAAAAGTTAAAAAAAATTCTGACATTTTGCCAATCTGTTAGATGATAAATGGCTCCTGAATGTGGCTTATATATGTATTTCTCTTATGAGTAAATTTAAGTATAACTTTACATATTTTAAATCCAGTTTATTTTTCTCTGTGTGATCTGTTATTTTTATATCTTTAGCTCATTTCTTATAATGTTAACCTTTTTCTTCTCTGTTTTTATAAACTATATCATGACACTATTAACCTTTTACCCTCTAATTTGCAAACATTATTTCTCAGTGTGTCATTATTTCTCTTTGTGATTTTACTTTGCTTATTTTTTTTTGCCACACAAATAATTTTTAACAATCATTTAATGTAATTTAACTATTCAAAGTTTTGCTGTATTGCTTCTAGATTTTGAGCCTAAGATTACAGAGGAATATAACCATGCCTTATTCTAGTACTGGTATGCTTGTATTTTTACACCTTTATGCTTGAATTTATTTACCCTGGGGTATGACTAAGAAAACAGCTCAGTTTTGTCATACCCTACGTGGCTGTCCACTTGGTTCAAAGCTCTCATATGTAGTATTTTACGTAGACTGTTTTATGCTTGCCATCATTAAATGAGTCGTTTCCTGAAACATCAACTCCTCTTTGCTGCCTACCTTGTATGTTTGCTTTTCGTTTTATTTCCCTTACAATTGTGGATCATTGATGCATGTTATGTTTCTTTTATCCTGTTTTTTTTATCTTCTTTTTTCATTGCAGGCTTTCCTTGTCTTTTGACAGACTTCCTTCTATTTGAGACTGTATCTTGCATTTCTTAAGAATTCTAAAAGCTCATCAAACATTTTTCTTGGCTGTATAAAAATCATTTTCAGAGATGTGTTTTTTCTTTCATATTTCTTATTGCTCTGCTTTTTTCACAGATTTTCAGGTGGTTTCATCTGTCAAGGTTAATTTTATGCAACCTAGTTGTTCCTCTGCCGTTAGAGAATATAGACGGTGATAAATGTTATGGTGGTCAAGACCCCTTCTCACATCTGTAACTAAAGAAAAGATCCGTGTGCACAGTTCCCAGTGCCGACGTCCATTATTTGCATGTCTGCTCTATTTTGCTGGCTTATTTTTATCATCCTACAGCATGCTTCTAACAGTTCAAATGTTGTGTGTAAACCCCTGGGACTCCCAGCCTGCACAGCACGTTCTTCCTGTCTCCTATCTTACCCAAAACATGCTGCTACTCAGACTAAGCCTCTCAGGCCACACAGCACCCTGAATCCCTCCCTGTCTACTCACCCTCTCTCTGCATTAGATGCTTCACTGGAGCTCCTGGTGTTGTGTAGCTGTGCAGTCAGGAAAGAGGTAGAACCAGACCAGGTGGGGTTTAGTCTACTTTTCTAACTGCTTTAGAATTTAGTCCTTACATGTTACGCAGATTCAGTATTTTACAATGGGATATATGTAATTACTTCACACATTTTTAAGGTAGTCTCTGCTTCATAAATTAAAATCTGGGTGTTCTCATGCCTATGAAGAACTTTTTAAATTCAATTTCATTTACTGTATCAGATTTTTCAGTCTAGTTGTGGATGTTGTCCTAAATTCTTATCTTTTTGTTTCTGCTTTGCCTGGCATTTATGGTACTGATATTTCTAGTTTGATAAAATTTAAAATCAAATCAATGTTTATTTTTTTCAATCTAATAGGGTCAAGACTATATATAGCTGAGGCATGACTTCTTTTTCCAAATAATACATATGCAAATCAGGTTAAATGCCATGAGAGGTTTTATAATATTCTATTGCAGACTGTTGACTTTAGACAAAAATATATAGACATTAGTGGCAATAGCATGTCAACTTGCAGCAGGGAAATATTGGTAAATAGTCAGAGGTTGAACAAACCATCTTGTAGGTTTCCACACAGTTTCATTTAAACAATCGTGACCGAATTCTGGGTGTAACGTTGAACAGCAGAAACCATAAACTTACCTCAACTTCTTCATTATGCATACTTTTTAATGCACATTTGAGGAAAGAGGAAAACAAGTTCTATTTTCTTGAAATCACACTGGCTTTGAAAAATTTGATAAACATCCTCTCATTCCTAAATGTTTATTTTAATAACATGTAGTTTTGTTGTTGATGCTGATATTGTCATTGCCGAAGCTGAATCTTCAATGTGCGGCAAAATACCACATTAATCAAATGACTGAGGAATACACAGGCCTTAATTGAGAAGCTGTAAGGCTTCATTTTTTGAAGATAAGAAGCTAGGAAAAAGGCAATTAAGAGATGATGTTTTATAGTCGAGAAGGTATAGTTGACACTACTGTGTGACTGGAGCCTCCTTTTCCTTATTGGTAAAGCAATCTAGTGTTGTCTTGACAATTACAAGAGAAAATTCATAGAACGTGATTAGCATTTGACCAGGACATAGTAAGTACTCAGCAAAAGTCAGCACTTTGTATGATATGATTGGGATGCTGAGGAAGACTAATAGGTGAGGCAATTTTTGTCTCTGAGGCAGATGATAGGTATTTTATGAAACTTGTATGAGGAGCACTGCAGGTGTTCTCTGTCTATTCAGGGTCCATTCAGGAATAATGAGGTGACTAATTCTGAGGTTCAGAGTAGAATTAAGAGGCTGAAACAGTAAGGGATGTGGGAGGTTGTCCGGCAGAGAATGAATGGCAGTCATGAAATAATTCAGCAGGCAGCATCTCAGCTCTGTAAGACCACCAAACATATGGCACCCACTGTGTGACCACTGTCAAATTATTGCTTGAATCATTTCAAGTGACAAGGTTACATGACATCTGGTATGATTCAGGTGCTCGAATATTTTTCTTTTTCTTATCATGTAACTATAGAGAGTACTACTCTTAAGGTATACCTATTACATCCCATAATACTTCATTGTTCCCCAAACTTTACTATTTCTACTGTGAACTTTGTCCAAAACACAAGCATCATAGTGATTTGTCTGGAGTGCTAAATAAAAGTCATCTACTAATTTTCTTACATAATGCTAATGTGTTATGCCATTCATTCAGATAGGTTGTATAAAGCCCAAGGAGTTAAGCCAGAGAGTAATGGATTTGAACTTTGAGTTCTAACTTTCACAAGTATTTACTGGACTTCAAGTTCATTTGACAGTTAAGGCTAAAATAATAAAATTAACTATGAATATAGTGGTTGTAATGTGTGTGAGTTTAAAATAATCAATTAATTCTAAAATCAAAGAGATTAAAATACAAGTTTTATGAAGCTAAAGAACATGATCACAGAATCTGGAAACCAAAGTTTTTAAATTATTTCAGTGCCTTTTTCATTAATTTCTGAGATGCAAAATATTAAATGCATAAGATAGTGAAATTAAAATGATAAAATATGAAGTGTTATTGTAATTCAAAATTTTAAATAAATGTTACTAACACACTTATCAGTGAAATTTAAATATTCCAAAAATTTAGAATAACAGGATTTTAGAAATTATTTAAATATAATCCACAAAGTATATCTCCTAGCATTTGTAGATATATTGTTTCATGATCAAATAAAATTCAGAAACACTGAGTTAAACACAATTACATGGTTTCTTTACTGCTGTACTTTTCAGTGTCTTTCAAATGTAAATTTCTTCATAAATTCCTAAATGTGACAGAGAGAGAATATAGTATTTATGTTTTCTGAACTTACTTTATCATGGAATTTTCTTCTCTGTGAATCTGGAAGAGCTGGGTTCCAAGAAGTTCATTTTTCAAAGTGCTAATATAAATTGAGCTCTTTATTTTATATGATAGAAAAAGTCCAGAAAACTAAGTGACTGGGTAATGGCAGAGACAAGACTATAAATAGCAGGCCTTGATTTCTGTCCAAGAGTTTTTTTAAACTCATCTGACTGATATTTTACATACTATGATGGTGACCTAGTATTTTTTTAAGATAAAGTTTTGTCACCACATTTTTCTATTTCACAAATTGTTGCCATTGACATAGGTAGAAGCTTATGTTATTTAGGTCAAATTTGCCATTGTACTCTCCATATACAAAGTGCAAAATATTACTTTATAACTTGGCATCATCTACCTAACTTTAGTTAGCTCTGGGTGCAGGAAAAAAAGGGTGTTTCCGCTTAAAGCAAACACCCAGAGCATGGCCGCTTGCATCAAGTTTTATTGCAAAATATATTTGAAATTGCCCCTGAAAAGTCCAGAATGCCCACTGACATGGAAATGGGTTGCACACGGCAGTGCACATTGCCATCTGCCCAGGCAAGGTTGTCCTCTGTGTTGAGTTGAGTGGAAAGGTTAGTCTCAGCTTAGCTCTGTGCATGGCTGGGCAGTTACCAGCAGAAAACCAAAAAGCACAGGGAAATGTTTATGAAAGAGAGACTGCACAGTGCGTGTGGGTGGCAGTGTGAGCTGGCTTAATTTCCATCATGTGGATGGGCTCGGGTGGCTGAGAGAAAGGGACAATTCCCTCTTAGGGCTTTGATGAACTCTCCCCACAGAACAGACCATTGATTGTATGTTTGCAGAGATTGACAGGGGAATTGGAGCAGTTTGCAATACTAAACCTAGAGACGTTTAACCTACTGTTGAAGTTCATCTAGTCTAGGATCCAACAGAATAGCTGAGAACAGCCTGTCTGTCTTCCGTATTTAGCCAGGAGTAAGGTAACAGGC
Source organism: Tarsius wallacei (assembly GCA_963574415.1). Lineage (NCBI taxonomy): Eukaryota > Metazoa > Chordata > Mammalia > Primates > Tarsiidae > Tarsius > Tarsius wallacei. The sequence continues at coordinate 18,368 of CAUYQG010125040.1, read as the reverse complement.
TCTCCATCTTAAGGAAAGTTGTCAGGTGGAGCAGCAGTATGGATTCTACTGCGCATACAGGAAGCCAACCTGGCTGCAGTTGCTGACAGCATCAGACACTGATCATGTTCCTGCATAGTTTTCTTTTTGACAGCAGAACCATCCATCAGCCACGCTTCCCATGTGTACATGAAATTCCTATGATATGTGCAAAGCTGCCAGTAAAATTTCATTCACAACCAAAGTTGAGGTTCTAACCGCTCTCAAAAAGGAAAAAAGACTTCACGATCTGGTGATAAACAGAATATAGAATCACAGCATCTGTTCATTTCCCAGAGCTCACTCTTTGTTTGTCCTTTAATTTAAGAAAAGGCATACAATGCATATGTCTCTGGGCACATTTTCAACAAAGAATAATGTAACAATTTAACAAAAGAGTTGAGCTTTTGAGAACTAGTAATGAAAACTCGATTAAGATAAATTGGGCCTTTCAATGTACATTTAAGTGTATAATTCACAGACTATAAAGGAAAATGAGGCAATCTTTTTCTAAGAATATCTGACCTCTATGTCTTTCAACTTATAAAGCTAATCAGGCAACAGAAATTTCTGCCTAAATGCCCACTGCTCTGGGATTTCATTGACAATCATTAAGCTGGTATTGAGTAAGAAGACACAAAGAACACCCAAAATTGCTCATTTCCTGCTCCTTGACACAAACAAGCAAAATGAGATGCACGTGTTCTGGAATTTGCTTATGTATAAATTTTCAGTATGTCCATCACATTATTAATTCTAAGTGTAATATAATTGAAGGACAGTTACACCTGTTAAGTAATTATAGATTACAACTTCTTGTGATTTAAGAAAGACTGAAGAGAGATATGAAAGGAAGAAGACACAATAAAGCTCAGAAATGAGAAAATATCCAAGATAAATAGTTTCCAGAATTTGGCTGGCAAGATTTCTAGTCTTAAAGCCCCCACATTGCCCCATCCCTTATGTAGATTAAATCTTTCTATTGAATCATTCTGTTGAAGAATCTAGATCAGGTGTAAAGAATGTATATTTTTGAGTACAGCAGAAAGCAAGAAAAGCAGTGCATTATAATAATAGCCCATCTTGAAGATGATATTATAATAATATCTCATTTTGAAGACTTCAGATTTTATAAATATATTTAAATTATTTACAAACTCAAGGTAGCACTCTTCCTTCTGCATCTTTCTCTAGAAAGTCAGGCTAATACCTCATGGTATCACTGTGAAGATTAAATAGTGTAAAAATGAATGTCTACATATAGCTATATAACATATCTTATAATGTATGTAATAATGTACAGTGCATATATCCTAATATGTATATATTGTATGCTATGTTCATATAATATGGTCATAGTAAATATAGTATAACATATGCATATATGTTAAATACTTATACATGTTTATGCATTATTCTTATTATATAATATGTGCATATAAATGTATATTTCTATGAATATAAAACATTAATTGGTGTCTAATTCAAGTTAATGATTGAGCCAATGAATTTATATTTTCTATTTTACATGACACTTTAGCATGTAGACACTTTAGCAAATTTAAATAAGAAAGACACTTTAGCATGTAGACACTTTAGTATGTAGACACTTTAGCAAATTTAAATAAGAAAGTATTAACAAGGATTAGTATATTGTTTTGTCTATATATTAATCTTATCAAATGGAATTAAAATGACTATAACTAAAGTCCAAGATATTTACCAGCTGAGTTTAATATATTTAGTTATTCATTCATCATTTGTTCATCTACTCTTTTGAAATTATTTATTAACTTTTTTCTACGCCTGACTTTGTGATTGTTATTGCCTATTTTATGCAAATTAAAAACAATATACAAATAGTCACTTTACTGTTTAGTGGTGTCAATGAAAAGGAGTATCACACAAATTCAGAACTTTTCAATACTAAGCTTCTTAATATTTTTAAATTAGTGGTAACCCAGACTTCCAGAATGTTTTTTCATAATACTAAAGGAAAGCATAATGTTAAACACAATTAGAAACAACTAAGACATTGTAGATTTTGGGCATTATGACAAATGGTTTGAAATTGTGTTTGCTTTGCAAAGCTGACTTTCTGTTAGAGAATGGAAAAAAAAGAATGGACAAAGAAACCTCATTAGTAATTATCCAATTTCTTGAACATCATATAGTTCTTTCTTTGCAAAAAAACCTTGTCAACTCTAAGTGAATCAGCAGCTTACGAATTAAATTTCTTCTGAAATGTATATATATTCTAAAATGTCTTTGGCAAAATGTATTTTAGATTTATTTTCCCAAAAATGTTTGAATAATAGTTCAAGATTTTCAATGAAACCAAAACACAGCTGAGTTCCTCCATCCTCAATACCATAATTATAGAATTACTGGGCATAAGATTAGAAAGAAGCGTTATCTTTAGCAAGCATTTACCAACTACTCAGTGAGAATACAAATAACTAATAACTAGAGTAATCAGTTGTTAGTAAAAAATTGCATTTCTTTAATGCTTGAAGTACCATGAAATAAAAAATAATTTCAAAATGTCAACAACACAAAACATTCAGAAATGTATCAGCTACTTCATATTTATGCAACTATATATTCAAATAGACCCAATATTTATACAATTTTATAGCAATTAACGCTATTGTCAAATTCTACTAATTTCCATGAGATCTTTGAGAAAATGAACTCACTTTAGTCTCTATGAAATTCTACCTCACAGCTTCCAAACAAGAATTTCAAGAATCTGAAAGGTGACACTTTGTTGTTGCTATTTTTGAGTTATTAGTTTTGTTAGAAATATCTCTACTATTCTGAAGGTTTTCATTTTATTACCCTTAACTATTTATAAATTAGTATTATAGGGTCCCAGAAAAGACGATTTTACATAGGATTGCTTAGTTACCATAGTGTCTAAATCCCCAGTGCACATGAGTTCCTACTCTTGTGTCCGTCCCACCCTTGGGCATAGAGAGATTGCTTAGATAATATGATTGCCCAGACAAGCACTATCCAGAAGAAATACAAAACCAGCCACAATGTAATTTAAAATTTTCTACTATACACATTTAAAAATCATTAAAAAGCAAGAGAAATCAGTTTTAATTTTATATTTTTAATCCAATACTCCCAAAATATTATCATTTCAACATGTAATCAATATAAAAAGTATTGAGGTATTTTTGGTTTGGAGAGTAAACATCTTTTAAATTTCATGTATATTTCATACAGCATATCTTAATTCAAACTCAATTCAAATTGTAAATTCAAATTCACATTTCAACGCTCAGTGGTCACTTGTGGCTAGTGATTTCTGTACTGGTCATCTCAGAACAAAGTTGTTTAAGTCCCTGCTTTCCTGATTTGCCAGGTGCTGGTGTATTTATCTTGCCCCTAGCAGGAAAACTTCTTCAGACAGTTATCTACAATTTGAGTACAATTTCCTTGATAACTGCTGTTTCCAATTACTCTCACCACTTAAACATCATCCAAGCAGTCGCTCACCGCTGTCTTTCAACTAAAGCTATTTGGGTCAAGGTTACCCATTGTCACCTCCATGTTGTCAAATCTACGGTCACTTTTCTGTCCTCCACATGCATGAGACACAGACACCTAGCCCTTTGTCCCTTATGTACTTTCTTCACTTAAACTCAAGGATAGCACACTCTGTGTTGCCCTCCCTTCGCCTGGTCACATTTCTGACTGCCTTCATTCACTCCACTTTTGCTTACTCTTAAGAAGTACCTCTTAACACCGAAACATCCCAGGACTCATTCTTGATCCTCTTCCCCATTATGCACTCACTTTCATGGTAAACTTATCCAGTCTTGTTGCTTTAGACTGTATCTGAATGTAGATGACTGACAAATGCAGAGTTCTCTCTTGAACAATGGACTTACATATCCAGAATTTGGACTTGACTAGGAATGACATAAGCATACCCCATGCCAAGACCCTATTCATTCCCAAATGTGCTTCATCTATGGTTCTCCAGCTCAGCTATGGCACATACAACTTTTCAGTATCTCAAGAACTTGACACCTTTTCATACTTGTGACTGTTCTTGTACTCTGATGTCTTCTATCCCATCAAGAATGTTGTTGGCTAAACACTTCTCATCAGCCCCTCTGCAACCAACATACGCATCGTCCCTTGCCTGGATTATTACATAAGCAGCTTAGCTTACCTTTTTCTAGCCACCATGATTGTCTTTTCACAATCTGTTCTTAACAGAGCCCTCAGAGGGCACAATAAAGACACTGACAGTTAAATAAAAACTAGAAGTTATCCCCAAGAGATCTGCTCTAAAGAAATCTCTAAAGAAGATATTCAAATTAGGAAAATATAAATAACAATTTTTGTATCAAAAATAGCTTTTAATTTGTGGGGTTACATAACAGCATAAATATTGAAGTTAAAATTTCATTTATTCAGGGAAGTCTGTTTTTTAAACTTTCATTTTGGGCTTTGTCAAGTTAAATATTCTTTGTAAAATTTCAAGATTAACTCCAAAAAAAGAATGAAAATAGTGTAATACATTTTATACAAGTATAACAAAAAATTGGGGAAAAGGAGCCCCCCCAAATCAGTCATTCCTTACAAGGGAAGAAGAGGTGGGAAGAAGACCATCATAATCTTGACAAATATAAACCTGTAAGATGAAGGCAGAAATGCACAAATATGTTCATAATTAGCATCATTTAGGCTCACCAGTTAAAATGATTTTTCAGATTTGATTTTTAGAAATCTAACAATATGTTGTTTATAGAAAATATTCATATAAAAATGTTTGATAAGAAAACTGAGAAAGCTATATCAGGAAAATACTAAGCCAAAAAAACAAAAAACAAAAAACAAAAAAAAACCCTGAGCATATCCATTTTAGTTCTGAGCAAAATAAATCTTAAGCCCCTCCCCCCAAAAAAACATTGTGTATGTTTACCACATGATTCTAGAAATGCCTTTTATCAAGAAAATGCAAGTCAAAATACTTTGCACTTAATGAAATATAATTAAAATGTGTAAAACAAAAGTTGATAAAACTACAGGGAGAAATGTATGAACCTACCAGCATAGTGAGAAAAATCAACATCTCCAAATTATTGATGAGCAAGCAGATAAATCAACAAAGAGAGGGAAGATTTAAGTAACACAGTAAGAGCTGTCATTTAGCATGCATATTTAAAATTCTACATACCATTATATTAGAATACACATTATTTATAAGCACTCATGAAAATTGCCCCCAAATTGATCAAGTAAGAGACCATAAGGATAATCTCAACAAATATTAGAAAATAGATTTTAAAACCCTGTACTCTAACCACAAGGCAATTTTGTTAGCAAGTAATAGAAAAAGATAAAATTTATAAATACCTAAATAGTTAAAATAGTCACATTTATTTCTAAATTTATTTCTAAATTTAATATTTATTTAATTCAACTAAATTTATTTATTCATTAATTTATTTCTAAATATAGCATTTATTTCTAAATAATCCATGTGTTAAAGAAAATGTTGTAACAGATACATGCACATACTTATAACTGAATGAATAGAAAAAGATTATGTATAAAAACTTAAAAGGTACCATGAACATTGTGCTACATGGAAAACTGTAGCCTTACATGCTTGTAGTAATAAAAAAAGAAAGACTGAAATGAATAAATAATCTGTTGGATTTTAGAAGTTAAGGAATAAAAACAAAGTAAAATGAAGGAATTTGAAAAAATGAAATAGTAGGTGGTCAGAAATTAATGAAACAGAAAATCATATATTAGAAAAGAATAACAAAATAAAAATGAATGTATGTAAAAACTAGATTTTTGTGAGACTGATAAAAAAATAGAGAAGATATATAGGTGGGTGTGGTAATATGTGCCTGTAGTTCCAGCTACTTGGAAGGCTGAGGTGGGAGGATTACCTGAACCGAGGAGGTTGAGGCTTTGGTGAGCTGTGATCATGCCACTGAACTCCAGCCTGGATGACAGAATGAGAACCTGACCAAAAAAAAAAAAAAAAGAAAGAAAATGAACAATGTTATGATTAAAAAGAAGAATATACTGGTATAAGAAATTTAAAAGACAATATTAGAATATAATCAACATCTCTTGACTAATATAATTAAAAGCTTAGAAGGAATAGTTAAATTAATAGAAAAATGTAACATCAAAAACTGAGTCAGGAGTAAGTAGGAAAACTGAATGATACTATATTTATTAACAAACCTGAGGAAGTAATTAAAATCTTTCTACAAATAAAACACCAGGTTCAGACCATTTTATAGGATAGTTTTACCAACTTCTCAAGGAACATATTATCCCAACTAGGAATATTTCCCAGTTATTCTATGATGTGAGATCTAAAAGTAAAATTTGCAAGCCTATTTTAATCATAAAATTCTTATTTAAAGCCTAAGAAAATCATAGCAATCTGAAACCAGCAGTGGAGGTGGGAAGAAGGATTAATAAACCAAAACTAACTTAGTTTATCTCCAAATTGCAAAGATGGTTTAATTTTAGAAAATCCATAAATGTCCCTCACCAGATTAACAGATTAAATGAGGAGAAAATGCAATAATGTCTTATTAAGTGAACGCAATTAACTTGTTACTGTTTAACTTCCACATATTCATATTTAAACAAATAAGTAATAGAAAGAAATTCCTTGACCTCATGAAGAATGTCTAGAACCATTATGTATGATTTTGCTATACACTCAAAATCTCTAGAGGTATAGCACTCTGGAATTGTGCAGTATATAACTTGGAGGGGGAACTATCACAATGAGCATGTCACTGGGAAAGGGTTAGAAGCATTTCTTTTTAAATCAGAAACAATCCAAGTGGACCAATTATTATCACTTCTAATATACATTTTGCTGTAGAGCCTGTCCAGTACAATAAAAATAAATAAATTTAAGTAAAAATGTAATTACTTGTAGATAATAGAATTATTTAAATAGAAAATCCAGAAAAAACTTCTTCTGAAATCATTATATATAACAATGTATGTCAACAAGGTGACCTGAAATAAAATCAATATGCAAAGATCAAGTATGTTTTTACACAGAAAAAACATATAAAATATAAGTTAACAACACATATTATTAACAAAGACATCAAAGTATCAAAGAACATATTTAACAAAAGAGTTGTAAATCTTGATGAAGAAAATGACAAAATTTTACTGAAAGAAGTTACAGAAGTCCTAATAAATGGAAAGATAATGCATGTTCATGCACAGTAAAGTGATATAGAAAAGATGTCAATTCTCTCCAGTTGACCCATAAATGTATAGTAACTACAATTAAAATTCCAACAGTTTTTTTCATGAATTTGCCATTTTTTGACTAAAATTAAATGAAAAAGAAAACAGCTAAATATTACCAATATACACCCCCCCAAAAAAAACATGAAATAGGGACTACTTAAAATATAGCAAGCTTATAAGTTAGGTGATGATAGTAATTAAGTAATTGTAGAATAAAGACAGATAAATTTATCAGTGCAGGAGATTAGAGAACCCAAACAAACTCACACATATAATATTAATATTGTCAGAGGTTTCATGTGAGATCAATTCAGAAAATAAAACTTATCTAATAAATAGAGCTGTCAAAGGGAAAAAATAAAATTGTGCCCCCACCTCAAAGTTTGCATAAAAGTTAACTCTCATACTTACCTGGCAGGGAGATACCATGACCACGAGGGTGGTTTTCCTAGCGCGAGGCCTATTCCTTGCACTCCGGATGTGCTAACCCCTGCAGTTTCCCCAAAATGTGGGAAACTTGACTGCATAATTTGTGGTAGTGGAAACTGTGAAATTTAAACAATAAAATAAAATAAAATTTAACTCTACCTGAATTAAAGACCAAAATGTCAAAAGCAAAACTTTTTTAAAAATTTGAAGACTATGTATCCAACCTTAAATCCAACCTTAAATAAGCAAAAAAAATTCCCATAAAATTTCTGAATAACAATACAAGTAGATCTCCTTTTACTGCACATCACTTAATTGTGTTTTGCAGATATTGTGGTTTTTACAAATTGAAGGATAGTGATTTCCCTGCGTCAAAATGTCTGTTGCCACCATTTTTTCCAAGGTGAAAACAAGTGCTGATTGAGAAGCTGCAGCAAGTTATCCAGATTTGCTAAGACCATTAATGGAGGTTGCCACACTAAACAACAAATCTTCAATGCAGGCAAAACAGCCTTCTCAGAAAAGAAGATGCCATCTAGGATTTTCATAGTTAGAGAGGAGAAGTGCATGTCTGGCTTCAAAGATTCAGAGGACGGGGTGACTTGTTAGGGGCTAATGAGGTTGGTGAATTTAAGTTAAAACCAATGTTCATTTATCATTTCAAAAAATCCTAGAGCCCTTAGAAATGATGCTGCGTCTACTCTGCCTCTACACACAGCTGTAAGAATATTCGTACACCATTTCATTAAAACAAAAAAACCTGGCAATTACCCAAATTCCCACCAATAGGAGAATAGATGGATAAATTTTAGCATATTTAGAATTAAATATCCTCCAAAAGTGGAAGGATCACATACTGGATGATACTATCTAAAGTTCAAAAACACACAAAGATTTAAACATTTTACATATATATATATATACAAGAAAACTCTTTCTAAAAATAGGTATATACAAACATTAAATTCAGAGTAGCAGTTTTCCTTAGAGTGAAATTGGTAATTGTCGGGGGCTGGGTGATGAGGAACAATACCTCAGTAGCTGTAAAGTATTGGTAATGTCCTAGCTCTTAAATTGAATGATAGGTTCCCAGATTATGTAATTAAGTAACCTTAGGCCGGGCACGGTGGCTCAAGCCTGTAATTCCAGCACTTTGGGAGCCTGTAATTCCAGCACGGTGGGAGCCTGAGGAGAGAAGACTGTCTGAAGCCACGGGTACAAGACCAGCCTGGGCAACTTGGCGAGACCTCATCTCTACAATAAATAAAAAATTAGCCAGGCATGGTAGCGCGTGCCTGTAGTTCTAGGTACTTGGAAGGCTGAGGCTGAAGGATTGCCTGAGCCCAGCAGGTTGACGCTGGGGTGGCCGTGAGAGTACTATTGCACTCCAGCCTGGGCAGTGGAGTGAGACTCCAACTCAAAAAAAAAAAAAGGTTATATAATCTTAATTAGTAAAAAACAGTTTTCTACATGGACCAATGATTATAATGTGTTATCAACCGAGGATTATAATTCATTTATTTGCCTAAATTTTATAAAGTTGTGAAAAGATTGATTGATTTAGTTAAAAATATGTTGTCATAATTTTAGTTAGAAATATGCTGTCATAATTTTTAAATAAACATACAGAAAAATCTCTTTCCCCATTATGACAGATGCTAAAACATAAAAGCTATTAATCACTGTTACATAGAACATGGCCCTTGAATTTACCAAGCTCTGTAGGCAGGAGGCAAGGGATAGTGGAAGAGTTAAAAGCTTGGGCTAGACTCTACAAAAAGTAAAACATTAGCTGGGTGTGATGGCACATGCCCACAGTCCCAGCTACTCAGGAGGCCTATCTCTGTGGATTTCTACAGAAAAACAACTGGAGAGTATCTTCATTTCACCAGTCTTCAGCTAGTTTACCCACTGAGATGAGCTGTCCAAGTGTCCAGATTAAATTATTTCTCTTTCCATTAGTTGTCCGAACATAACTATAATTTCTGCAGTGAGTAAGATCTCATGGCATTAACTAAGAGATAACATTTCTAAAGAAGCTTAGGCCCTTCCTTAATAAGCACCCTATAAATAAATAGAGGAACAGAATGGAAGTCACCCTGATACATTTTTAAATGTGTGGTATTTCTTATTGTGAGAGTGAAGAGTAAATTCTGTATCTATTTTGCACACAGCCAAATGTGCTATGAAATATTATTGATGTACTTGACAAATTCCCAAGTATAGCATCAGCCTTGCTAAAATACCCACTGGCACAATATTGCACTTCCAAATTTAGCATTATGGCTGACAACGTTTTTCTTGGTCTCTTAAAAAATGACCAGCCAGAATTTTACTGCATATGTTTTCAAAGGATCTGAAAGTACTTTAAAAAGTAAATTCCCTGAATATGAAACCCATAAACCTTCAGATACAGCATTTAACCTTTTCAAATTTAGGAAAGAAAAAAAACAACACAAGTATGTATCATCCAGTACATATTAAACTAATGAGGCCATGTGGAAGGATTATGGTGAGCTGAGGTTCAGTCAGAGAAAAACAAAACATGCTTATCAAGACTGTTACAGGACTGGGCATGGTGGTTCACACCTATAATCCCAGAGTTTGGGGAGGCAGAGATGAGAGGAAAGCCTGAGCTCAGGGTTTAAATTCAGCCAGGGACACTTTGCAAGAGACCTCGTCTCCAATTAAAAAAAAAAGTCAGCATGGTGGTATGCATCTGTACTTCCAGGTACTGGAAAGGCAGAGGCGGAAGGATCGCCTGAGTCCAGCAGGTCGTGGCTGTGGTAGCCAAGAACATTCCACTGAACTCCATCCTGAGCAACAGAGCTGTCTCTGACTCAAAAAAAAAAAAAAAAGAAAGAAAGAAAGAAAGAAAGGAAAGAAAAAAGACTGTAACAGCAACTTTGAAATTAAAACATTTTAATTAATTTTGTGTAATGTCAGCCAACACCCTCTTATTTAATGCAGTATTTTACAATCTCTCCTGCTCTTAAGCTTTTTATGAAGAAGAAGGATGATTGGTGACAAATATTTGAACAGCATCAAATAAAAGATACTTCCAAGAATAATATCATTAGGAGGCAACAGAAATTGAAATTAAGAACTTGTTAATACTCAGTGTGGTAGAAATAAAATGATATTGTTTAATGTTAGCAACCTAGACTTTAAATCTTACAACGAAAAAAAGAAAGAAAGATAAGAAAAAGAAAGAAAGACGAAAAAGCAGCGGACTTCATTGACATTTGAATGTCAGCCTCTTGGTTCTTCCAGTTGAATCCAAACTCTGTAGCAGCTCCACATCTCCATCTCAGCATCTACACCGTCACGCTCATTTTAAAAATAGTCACATAATGCTGTGCCAGGAAGCAAGGGCAATGCCAAACCTGGACAAATCCTTAAAATCAAGTTTAGCAAAGAACCAAGTTGCTTATAAATGTCAAAGGCTGGTAAGGAGTAATAATTAAGAAATAATCACAACAAAATCTTCAACTGCCTTGCTCATAAGACCCAAAACATCCTGAAGCAGTCTGACCAAGAAATGGAAATAGAATTTTCATCTTCACTCACATTTACAAGCAAATAATGCTCTACCAGCTTGGTGATATGCACGCCCCAGGTATATAATCAGGATGATTTTTAGTGTCACAGCCAAAGACGAATCACGGTCACTGGCTCCATGGACCACTGATTGGTACTTTTCTCATGGTACAGCCTCAAAAGGTGCCTGGGTGTCCATGTGGGATTATGCCCTTTGCCTATCTCTGTGCCTAAGGCAAGTTGTTACTTTCTTTGAGAGTTTAGTTGTCACCAGAGATAATAACATTGCCTGTTGAATTACAACCCTGAAGCAGACCAGGAAAATTCCTACTTGGAAATATAAAGACTATTAAACACTTAACTTACATAGAATTCTGACAAAGGGACACTTACAAATGAAGTTAGTTCCATTTTGATATTTACATTAGCATAATAGGAGTCATCATTCATAATGTTAAATTTCCATTTACTGAGTATATATTATGTGCCAGACACTATACTTAATATTCAAAATAAAGTGCTCATTTCAGTCCTTACAGCAACCCCCTTTCATACTAAAGAAGATCTGGGGTTCAAAGTGGTTAAGCTATTTGCCCAAATTCCTATAACTAGTGAGTGGTAGAATCAGGATTCCAAACCAATCTGTCAGGTCCTAAAAAAAATACTGTGAGGTGTCTCCTGTTGTATTTGTCTATGTGTAAAGTGAAATCTTATGCACTAAGTTTCATTAGCTGGTTTTTATCAATTAGTTCATTCTACAAAAGTATTACCTAGCATTAGTAATTTAATTGCACAATACTAGTGCCCTATACATATGTCTGATTAATAATCAATAATCAACATTTGCTATGGACTGAATTGTATCCCACCAATATCATATTTTGAAGCTCTCCAATATAACTTATTTGGAGATAAGGCCATTAAAGAGGTTATTATGGGTTTAGTTCACAAAAGCTAAAAAGAAAAAAGAAAGATAAAGAAGTAACTAAAGTTAAATGAGGTCATAAGAATAGGACCTTAATCCAATAAGTGTGGTGTCATAAGAAGAGACACCAGATTGATTTCTTTCTCTCTGTCTCTCTCTCTCTCTCTCTCTCTCTCTCTCTCTCTCTTTCTCTCTGGACATAAACACATACACAGAGAAAGTCATGCAAGGACACAGCAAAACGGTGGCCATCTGCAAACCAAGAAGAGAGGCCTCACCAGAAACCGTGTCCTGAACTATGAGAAAATACATTTTCTGTCATTAAAGTCATTCAGTTTGTGTTGTTTTGTTACAGCAGCTCAGACTGTCTAATACAGCCCCATCAAGCTGATGAGGACTTCACAATACCTGAAGACAACATGTGCAAAGTTGGGAAAAGAAAGCTTTGCATCCACAGGGAGAGCTGAGAGCCCCTCGGGTAACATACACCTGTTATGTGCATCTGGAATATATGACTGGAGAAGACAAGCTTCCCGTACTTCCCAATTCAGACCACTTCTTGATGGCTTACTGCTTGACTGCTTTGCCTGAGGCTATCAATAGGAAGATATGTGTGATAAAACATAGTTCTGATAGACCCAGAATGGGGAACTGAGTCGTAGGAAAGCCAGCTACTACGACTCTAAACAAAAGGCTCACGTTCTATGCTCCTTCTTACCTCTCCATTCTCTTTCATCTTCCACTCTGGCTAACTGCTTCACTGAGAGTCTGAACACACTAGACTCCTAGGATAGCAGGTGGCGTATGAATGCTCCTGTCCAGAATGAACTCAGCTTCTTTGAGTAATGGTTTTTGTGAGTGGAGTTTCTATGAGATGCCGAGAATCTTCACGGATTTGACTATTGTGCTTGTTTCTCTTTCTTGTTTCCTGCAGTAATATAAAAGTTCTTCGGAGCCTGAACAATTATCATAATACTATAAGAAAGGAATTAGCAGTAGTGGGAAACTGCCAGGGGTGGAATGGGGGGCATACCTCATCAATAAGTGTATCTGATCTCAAACCAGGTGAAGTGGGGCCCAAAGTGAGGCCCAAACTTTACCTACACAATGACCATTTGTATACCTAACCTTGAATTGTACCCCACAACTTTAAAATAAGAAAAAGAGATTGAGCTGCATGATTTGGGTTTGAAAACGCCAGGAGATTTTGTTAGCTTTTGCATTTCTAAAAACATTTGGGATCTCCAGTGACCACTTAATTGTTTCCAATGCTCCATAAAGTATGGAAGAAACATTTCTCTTTTCTCATCTTCCATTTCTGGCCATCCATCCTTTCAACATCTCTACTCTCTGAAACATTTTTTTCTTCTCTCTGCCAACTGTAGAAGTCAAGGATAATACAAAAACATTCAACTTGGGCAGCTGCCAGAGGATTCTGCTGCTGGGCTGTTCTGCCACTTGGGCTGCTCATGGAGTATCACTGTGCCCTGGAGCTGTCACCCACTGCAGAGGGCACAGAGAATATTTTGCCATTATACACCCACATGATTCTAATTGCACAAACACAGGGTTCCAAGGTCAGGGAACATTTTACCCCCTCTGTTCTAATGGAAACGATAAAAAAAAATCTAATTCAATTTATAGAAATCTTAGATAGATAAATGAATTTACATAATTTTTTTTCAAAAATGTCATGCTTTCCAAAACCATGTACAAAATAATCCCTTTAAAGTAAACTTGGTTTTTAGACGCATATCATATAAATCCAGGCATAGTATATACTTTTGATTCATTTATTGCATGTTAATAGAAGATGCCCAATAAATATTTGTTGATGACAAGGATAATTTTGAATGCATTCTGTGCCAAAGAAAGCCCAATGAAGTGTGGATATTTCCCAAGGCACTGCAGAGCTGGCTCCAGTTTTAAATAAGCAGTAATTAGCTTTATTGAGGGGACTAGACAGAGGTCACTGGAGGAGTCAGCCAAAATTTAGATGTGGAATCCTGCTGGCTCCCAGCCCTGTGTCTAGTAACTACCCCACCCTGTTGTTCCCAAGAGAACCCGTGTGCACTTGATAGCCAAGCAGGTGGCGGGGGCTGCCGTCATAAACAGCTCCCTTCCTGGAAGGGAGCAGTGGACCGGGTTTATGGACCCATGAGCTTTCCTGTAGGGAAGCCATTATGTCCAGTTAAAACCGTAAGTGGAAACATCCGTCTCTATCAGCTTCTCAGTAATTCTACTCTTGTTTCGCCCAGAGTCCCTCAATATTGACCCGTGTGCAATTTAGCCGAGTGCATGCACAACCAGTTTCTGGGCTAGGGGACAGCATGGGCAACTGGAAACTGTTCACTTTGTCTGTTGTCATGAGAAGTGGCAGTGAATTTAGTCCACCTGCAAATTAATGCTGGGAAAAGGAAGCCACTTAGAGTTCAACAGGTCTCTTTCCCTGTTTTTTTATGTGTTTACTTCCTCTGTTTCCCTAACGAACCCCATCGCTTTTGAATTTCAAACCATTAAATGAAATTAAGACACAGGCTCATTATTTAGAGCCAAAAGGTTACAATCAACTCCCTACTAACAATCAACCAGTATCCTTTTGTTTACTGGAAGTATAACGGGAAAACACTACCTTGTGTCTAAATGACTTGGGGAGTTATTTTCATAAATGCTTTTTGAATTTTCCTAATTAATCAGAAGTCTTTGGCACAAAGAGTCAAATTGTTAAGTCCTGAGACCCAACGCTGGCAAAGAATTTGTCAGCAGACCCTGTCTTCTGTGCAATCTATGTGCTACCTGGCACGAAAACTACTTGGTAAATCTTGATTATAATTACAATACAATAGTTAATTAGCAGGGTTTTTCTTTGTCCTTACAAACCTCTTTAGACTCTTTGACATTAATGAGTTGAGGAATGAGAGCTTCCCTACATTTGTATGCAAAGAGAGAGAGAGAGAGAGAGAAAGAGAGAGAGTGAGTTTTCCTTGTTTTCCAAAGGATATCCCTTGTGCTGACAGTATTCCGTGGCGTGAGCCCCACAGTACCAAAGCCAAAGGCCCACACGGGCCAAAGAAAATGCTGACCCTACCGGGCTTGGGTAGGTCAAGAAGTTTTATGGTGGATGAGAGTGACTGTAAAGTTAATCTCTTATTTATGTTACACTGTGATAATCTGCCGGAGAGTAACAGCCGCCACAAAAGTCAGGAAGTCAAAAAGAATTAGCAGGAAAAAAAAATCTTAGACCATCTTTTTGTTTTGACAGTTATTGGTATAAACTTGGTAGATGGTTCATTTGTTTAAAAAGCAGTTTTTAAAAGTCTAATTAAATGCATCTACTGTATAATCACATATATTTATATGGAAACAGTATAGAATATTTTGAACTATATAGATCAGTAAAAAAGAAAAATAAACTTGTATAGTGTATAATATTTTAAATCAAAGAGAAAATGAGCACCTTAATGGGAAGCATTTAGGGTATCTGGAAACTGCTTAGGACTTTTTTTTTAAGACTTAAGTTGGATTAAAGAAAGTTGGCAAGGAGTGATTTTATTAACAGTTTTCCAGTTTAGAGAGTTATTTTATAGACATTTTCAGTGAGGACACAGTAAAAGGAAACATTTAAGCATATTATGAAATATTCAGGTTAGATGAGAAATAATTTCCTGAAGGGATTTAGTCACTGGAATAAGTCAGCAAAAATCAGTTTTCAAATCTTCTTCTCCAGGGGTCTCTAAAAGCATGATATATTTCATTTCTCCAGGACAGCATTGTGTGTGAAGATGGATAGTCACAACACATGATTTCAAGAGAATTTGAATTTTTCTGACTATGAGCCAAGATTTTATTTATCCAAAAATGCTTAAAATAGGAAAAACCAATAATGAGATTTCAACAGAGTAACTGGGAAAAAAAAGCAAACCTCTGCAGGAGCATTCAGGCCTCACACAAAGTCACCATCCCTCCGCATGTGTATTGCTGCTTGAGAAAGCCATGAGCTGAGACTTTGGCTCTTTTTCTGTGAACATAACAGTCCATGAACTCATGTTTGGAATCCCAAGCAGTTACATAACATATTACATCTTGCCAAGATCAGTAATATTTCTTATTGTTTAGAGTGGTTTGTTTCTTTAAAAAAATGGTGATCATATATCACATCAGAAAAGACACCAGAAAACAAGATTAGATATTAAAATTGTCATGGGATAATTTTTAGAAAAATTTTACCCATGAGAAGAGTGTCCACTAATGAATGAAGACAGGTCTAACCAATCTCAGAGATGCAAGCCAGTCTTCTGAGGGGTTTATGCACCAATAGCTGTGCCTCTGTTTCCCAGTAAATAGACCAAAGCAATGCTCAAGTGTGTGGCCCATTCCTCTAGACATCTCTGCAACAAATGGCTGTGTGGCAAAGAAGCCCTTGTTAGAGAAATGAGAAAAGAAAGGTGAAGACAAAGTTCAAGGCACGCATGCGTATAAGGGGAGCAAAAGTAAGGAAATGTCAGCTGAACACAGAGGAGGTCCCAACACCATCAGGAGAGACAACATCATCTGCCACTTGGCCCAGTGAGGAAAAGTCTCAGTAAGGACAGTGAGGACAGGGGTGTGTGCCTGACTAAGGGCTGGAAGGGAGCAAAGTAGATGAGGCTGATGTAAGGCTGTTCTATTCAACAGGACATTACTGGTGACTTTTGTGATGAGACACTGAAGTGGGTAGAAGAGGAAGAGAGGACACGTGAGGAAGTGGATGCAGCCGTCGTAAGAAAGAGCCAAGCCAGAAGGATCAAGGACACGAATGCTGAACAGAAAGGAGAACCCCGGCCCCACACATAGGAGCGTGCAAGGGCTCAGAGTAAGTCCTCTTCTCGTCATTCTCCCCATGCCAGGGGCCACAGCATAATCAGTTTCTCCTCCCAAAGGTGCTAGTGATATGATTTTAAAAACTTGATGTCGCATAGTGTGACTTTTATATTATTTATTGCTTTTCTGAATTGAAACACAGGGTGCTGGACCCTCTCTACTAGGCAGCTTATGCCGGCTGATGCTGCAATGACAAATAGCCCCAGAGGTCGATGGTTTCTAACAACAGAGGCCACTTCTTGTCCACATCACGTGATCTCCATGTGTGTTTCCCATTCAGGAATCCAAGGTGATGAATGGTCCCTTTCTGAACTGCTGCCCAGTGGTGGAAGAGAGCTATGACAGAACCTCACAGTGGCTCTTCAACTCCTGTTCAGACACAGTTCATGTCCCTTCTCTCACATTTGATTGGTCAGATTAAGTCACCTGCCTGAGAGAGAGATGGAAATTGTGATTCTTTACAGGAAGGCCAGAGAACACACAGTAATAACAGTCTTTGACAACTGTTGAAATTTTGGAAAACATTAAATATGTGGAGAAAGGAAGAGGAGAGAGGTGTTTTACTCCATTCTAGGCAGTGGCTGAATTCTCCCTCGCTCCCTCCTTTTCCCTCCCTCATAGGTTTTCTTGTTTTAGAGTCATGTGTTCTGCTTTAATATCCTGGTTCTCGTTCTGCCTATTGTGTTAACTTGGGGGGGCGGTATATGATTGGAACCTAATCAAAGAGGTTTCAGTGACCTTGGCTACTATGGACAACAGAATAGGTGCTATCTCTGGCTGTAGATAAGCAAGTAGAATAGTAGTCTGGACATCTTTAAGAGTTAGAATCTAACCTCAAGAATTGGAAGCATAAGTACAGAGATGAAGGAGCACTTCTGTTTTCTGGGATGGGAAGGCTTTACACTAACAAACTCAGGTCAGGTCAAGGGTTAAGCTGTAACACACTTTGATTTCCTCAGCCCCTTTTGGCTGTAGTACTGTAACTCTGATTTGTTCATGACACTAATATTTGTAGAAAGATACTTTGTATTTTGCAACATCATGATGACATCAGTGCCAATTTCTCAGGTTCAAGTACAAATGAATGAAATAACCCTTTTACCTCTAAAAAAGTTAAATAAATAAAATAAAATATGTAGTGGAAAAAAATTAAAATTTTCTGTGTCTTTCTCAGTAGTTTACTGATGGGCTTATAATATGAATTTCTTTGTAGCCTACTTTTTATTACTAGCACATATACATTTTCCTCTATATCATTTAGTACTCTTTAAAATGTGATATTAACACAATATTCCACTGTCTCTCTCTCTCTCTCTCT
>CAUYQG010125038.1:0-13723 GCA_963574415.1 Tarsius wallacei | reverse complement strand
ATACAGTTGGCAAATATATTTTCCCAGTCTGTGGTCTGTCTCTGTGCTCTCTTGATGGTTTCTTTGGCTTTACAGAAGCTTGTCAGTTTGATGAAGTCCCACTTGTCTATCTTATCTCTGATGGCGTGGGCACTTGGGGTTTTGATCAGAAATTGGTTGCCACTTCCAATTTCCATAGGGTGCCTCCTATATTCTCTAAGGTTCTTATAGATTGAGGCTTTATGTCTAGGTCTTTGATCCATTTAGAGTTGATTTTTGTATATGGTGATAAGTAGGAGTCTTGTTTTAATCTTCAGCATGTGGTCAGTCAGTTTTCCCAGCACCATCTACCGAATAGTTTCTCCTCTCCCCAGTGATTGGTGGTGTTGAAGATGAGTTGGTTGAGGAATTGAGGTTTTGCTTCTGGAATCTCTATCCTGTTCCATTGGTCCATATGCCTGTTCTTGTACCAATACCAGGCTGTTTTGATGATTGTAGCTTTATAGCAAAGCTTAAAGTCTGGGAGTGTGATGCCTCCCACTTTATTTCTTTTGCTGAGAATTGTTTTGGCCATTTGTGGTTGTTTATGTTTCCATATGAATTTCTGTATTGTCATTTCTAGGTCTGAGAAGGATGATGCTGGTAATCTATGGGTATTGTGTTGAATCTGTAGCTCATCTTGGGTAGAATGGACATCTTAGCAATGTCGATCCATGAGCATGGTATGTTTTTCCATTTGTTTGTGTCATCTTTGATTTTCTTGAGTGGCGTTTTGTAGTTCTCATTGTAAAGGTCTTTCGCTTCTCTGGTTAAGAAGATGCCGAGGTATTTCATCTTTTTTTTTCTACATTGTCTTAACTGTAGCTTTATCATAAGTCAAATAGGGTGAGTTGCCCAATGTTCTTCTTTTTCAAAAGTTGGTTTTGTTATTTTAGGCCTTTTTTTGTTTTCACAAAAAATTTGAAATCAGCCTGTGGATTTCTACCAAAAAAAAAAAAAAAACCCCGCTGAAGTCTGGATTTGGATAAGCTCAATCAAGTTGGGAAGAATTGACCTTTCAACAGAAATGGATTTTCCTGTGCTTGAAACCATGTCTCTCTCCATCTGCTTAGTGTTTCACTTCATCTTCACATATTTTAGAGTTTTCAGAGTACAAGTCTTGGACATCTTTTGTCAAACTTCTCTCTAAATATCCATTTTAACTCTCTTGGAAATGGTTATTTTGAACGTTGATTTCGGGTGTTCATGCTAGCGTCTACAAATGCAACCGATTTTTGTCTATTGAGCTTTGATCCCACAACCCTGCGAAGCTCATTTTCCAGTTTTTGTGACTTTTTCGTCGATTTTGCAGGACTTCCTTCAAAGATGATTGTGTCTCCCTCAAGTAAAGCCAGTTGTACTCCCTTTCCAGGCTAGACACATTTTTCTTCTTTGCACCGGCTGAAGCACCCACCACCACGTGGGACAGAGGTGGCGAGAGCAGACGTCCTTTTCTTGCTCCTGACGGAAGAAGCGCATCCCGTTTTCACCATTAGGGATGATGCGAGCTGTCATTTTTCTATATAGTTTTAGACAATCAGGTTGAGGACATTTCCTTTTATTCTCTGTTTGCCAGGAGCTTTTTATCAGGAATGGATGTTGGATTTTGTAAAAGGCTTTTTCTGTACCCGCAGAGATGTTCGTGTGGTGTTTCTTTTTTCATCTGCTCATATGGTGAATTAAATTAATTTATTTTTAAATGTTCAAATAACCTGGGATTCCTGATAATGAGTATTATCCTTTTGATATATTTTGGGATTTGATTCACTCAAGTTTTGTTAAGAATCCCTAAGTATTTTTCAAGTGCTTTTTTGCCAACTGTACATCCTTTTTGGTGAGGCATCCATCCATACCTTTTGCATGTAAAATTTTTTTTAAGTTGTTGAATGTTAAGGGTTCTACATATATTTTGGATTCAAGGCCATGATCAGATATGCGCTTAACAAAAAATGTTTTCCTAGTATATGGCTTGTCTTTTCATTCTCCTAGCAGTGTCTTTATAGAGCAGAAGTTTTTCATCTTAGTGAAATCCAATTTATGAATTATTTTCTACATGGACTGTGTCGTTGGTGCTGTCTCTAAAAAGTATCACCAAACCCAAGGTCAACGAAACTTTCTCCTGTATTATCTTCTAGGCGTTTTGTAGTTTTGCTTTACATTTAGGTTTATGGCCCATTTTAATTTTTGTGAGGGATATAAGGTCTATGTCTAGATTTTTTTTTTTTTGAGTCGAAGTCTCACTCTGTTGCCCAGGCTGGAGAGCAGAGGCATGGTCATGGCCACCCCAGCATTGCTCTGCTGGGCTCAGGTGATCCTTCCGCCTCAGCCTTCCAAGTAGCTGGGACTACAGGTGTGCACCACCACACCTGGCTAATTTTTTAATATATTTTAGAGATGAGATCTCACCAAGTTGCCCAGGCTGGTCTCGAACCCATGGGCTCAGGCAAACCTCTCATCCCAGTCTCCCAAAGTGCTGAGATTACAAGTGTGAGCCACTATGCCTAGCTAGATTCTTTTTAAAATTTTTTTTTTACATGACCAGTTGTTCTGGCACCGTTTGCTGAAATGACTTTCCTGTCTCCGTTGAATTACCTTTGTTTCTTTGTCAAAGACTAGTTGGCTGTGTTTATTTGGATCTGTTTCTGGCTCCCTATCCTGCCCACTGGTCTGTGTGTCTAGACTTTTGCCAACACCACACTGTCTTGATTACCGCAGCTTTATAGGAAGCCTTGTGGTCAGATACTGTCGGTTCTCTGACTTTGCACTTTTCCATCAGTATTGTGTTGGCTATTCCAGGTCTTGTGCCTTTTCACATAAGCTTCAGAATTTGTCTATAATCTTGAAATAACTTGCTGGCATTTTGACTGGGACTGCATTGAATCCATAGATTAAATTAGGAAGGGCAGAGGTATTGACAATATGAGTCTTCCCTTATCCATGAATATGGACTATCCCTGTGTTTCTTTAGATCTTCTTTTATTTTTTCAGTAGAGTTTTTCTCATCTAGATCTCGTCCATAAATTTGTTAGGTTCATACCTAAGTATTTCATGTTTGAGGTGTTCCTGCTTGTGGTAATGTGTTTTTAATTTCAACTCCAGTTTTTCATTGTGATTCCATTTAATTTTAATCTACTTGTGTCTTCGTGTTTCAATCCAGTTTCTTATAGGCAGCACAGAGTCAGGCCACGCTTTTCTTTTTGTGAAATCCCATTAGACTCTTTCTGCCTTTTTTTTTTTGAGTTGGAGTCTCACTCTGTCGCCCAGACTGGAGTGCAGTGGCCACTCCCAGCCACCGCACTCTCGACCTGCTGGGATCCGGCGATCCTTCTGCCTCAGCCTTCCAAGTAGCTGGAACTACAGGCGTGCACTACCACGCCCGGCTAATTTTTGATTTATTGTAGAGGTGAGTTCTTGCCAAGTTGCCCAGGCGGGTCTCGAACCTGCGGGCTCAGGCAATCCACTCACCTCGGCCTCCCAAGGCACAGGATTACAGGCTGAGCCACCGAGCCCGGCTATCTTTCTGCCTTTTAATTGGGGTTTTTAGACCATAAGACCTTTATGGATATGGCTGAGGTTAAATATACCATCTTCCACTTATGCTTTCTTCTTTTCTTCTCCCTTGCTTTTTCTTTTTTTAAATGCCAAGTATTTTATATGGTTCCATTTTATTTTTGATGGCTTCTTAGCTATGCCTTTTAGTTTTGTTATTTTACTGGTTGACTCGAGGCTTATAGTATACATATTTAACTTGTCACTGTCTACCTTCAAGTAATATTATCTACTTTACATGTTGTATACATCTCCTTGCCCCCTCTCCAACCTGTGTGGTACTGTAGCTGTACATTTTACTTACATGATGTCATAAGCCTCAAAATACATTTTTAATATTTTTGTTTTAAATACTCAGCTGCTTTTTTTTTTTTTGAGTTGGAGTCTCACTCTGTCACCCAGGTTGGAGAGCAGTGGCATGCTCATGGCCACCCCAGTGTCAACCTGCTAGGCTCAGGGGATCCTTCTGCCTCAACCTTCCAAGTAGCCAGAACTACAGGCATGCACTACCACACCCAGTTAATTTTTTATTTATTGTAGAGACGAGGCCTTGCCAAGTTGCCCGGACTTGTCTCAAACCCGTGGGCACAGGCAATCTACTTGCCTCGGCCTCCCAAAGTGCTGGGATGACAGGCTGAGCCACCGAACCCGGCCTAAATGGTCAGTTACATTTTAAAGTTTTTTGTTTTTTTTTTAATGACATATGTCATTTCTGGTGCTAATCTTTGCTTTGTATAGATTGATTTTTGCCTGCTATTATCTTTCTTCTGCCTGAAGGACTTCTTTTTGGAAATGTTTGCTGCGTTGATCTGCTGGTTATGAATCCGTTTAGCTGGGGGAAAAAAGAGGTTTTTATTTTGCCTTCACTTTTGAATAAATTTTTTTGCTGGACATAGAAATTCAAGTTGACAGTTGTGTTTTTTTTTTTTAGAACTTTAAAACCATTGCTTTACTCTATCCTAAATCATGATGGTTCTGACGCGGTGCCTGCTACTATTCTCATTTTGTTTCTCTGCATGTGACGTGTCCTTTTTCTACAGATGCTTTCGAGACTTTTCCTTTAGCATTGACTGCTGGTTTTAAGCAATACAATTGTGACGTGCCTGGGTGTAGTTTACCCATGTTTATTGTGCTTGGGGGTCACTGGAATTTGTAAATCTGTGAGTTTATACATTTTATGAAATTTGAAAAAGTTGCAGCTAGAATTTCTTCAAATAATGTGCTGCAGCTTCTCCTTTGGAGACTTCCATGATATACACGTTTGTCTGCTCGGAGTGGGCTCCCAGTTCACCAATGTCTACCCATCTTCATTTTATTTTAAGTCTTTTTTCTCTCTGTGTTTCATCTGGATAGTTCACTAATCTGCCATTAAGGTCATCTAGTGTCATTCTTGTCTCAGACGTTGTAGTTTTCATTTCTAGAGGTATCCTTGATTGTTTTTTACATCTTCCCTGTCTCTCTTTAACATAATTATCCATTCCTTTAACTCCTTGGACATATGGAAGTACAATTACAGTAACTTTTAATATCCTGTCCACACATTCTTTCATTTTGTTGTTGATGAGTCTGCGGCTTCTTTTTTCTTTTTTTTTTTTTTTTGAGTCAGAGTCTCTCTTGTCTCCCAGGCTGGAGTGCAGGGGCACACTCACAGCCTCCGCAGCCTCGACTTGCTGGGCTCAGGCAAGCCTTTCACCTCAGCCTTCAAGTAGCTGGACCCACAGGCACGCGTCATCATGCCTGGCAAATTTTTTGATTTTTTTACTTATTTTTTATTTTTTGAGTTGGAGTCTCAGTCTGTCGCCCAGGCTGGAGGGCAGTGGCACACTTATGGCCACTGCAGCCTCTACCTGCTGGGTTCAGGTGATCCTTCTGCCTCAGTCTTCAGGTAGCTAGAACCATAGGGGTGCCATCACTCCCAGATAATTTTTTTACTTTTTATTTTTATTTATTTTTATTTTTTGAGTTGGAGTGTCACTCTGTCACCCAGGCTGGAGAGCAGTGGCATGCTCACAGCCACCGCAGCCTCGGCCTGCTGGGCTCAAGCGATCCTTCTGCCTCAGCCTTCCAAGAAGCTGGAATTAGCTGTGGCACCCCACCTGGCTAACTTTTTGATTTATTGTAGAGATGAGGTCTCACAAAGTTACTCAGGCTGGTCTCGAACCCCTGGGCTCAGGCAATCCTCTCCCCTCAGCTTCCCAAAGTGCTGGGATTATAGGCATGAGCCACTGTGCCTGGCCAATTTCTTGATTTATTGTAGAGATGAGGTCTCACCAAGTTGCCCAGGCTGGTCTCGAACCCCTGTACTCAGGCAATCCTCTAACTTCCGCCTCCTAAAGTGCTGGGATGACAGGCGTGAATCATTATGCCTGGTGATAAGTCTGCTTCTATGGGCAGACTTTTCTCATCATGAAGGTTCATATCTTTACGTTTCTTTGCATGCCTCATACTTTCTGAGTAGATGCCACGTGTTGAGAATTTCTCCTTGCTGGCTGCCGAATATCGTATTCCTATGACTATTCTTGAACTTTGTTCTGGGATGTTGACCCTCCTGGGTCTTACTTTAATGACATGTTAGGCTGAACCAAAGTAGTGTTTGGTCCAAGTTAATCTTTCTCCTATGATAGCACAATGTTTCCTGCTGTGCTTTGAGGATTGTTCCCCGTCTCCCCTTGGGAAGCTCCTGCCCGTTTGGGGTGGTCTCCCCCATGCACACGATGATCATAACTGAGCACTCAAGAGGGAGCCTCTTCGGGACTCTGGGCTTCCTCTAGACACACTGTCCTCGCTGGCACTTTGCCGTGCCAACTCCAGCTGTCCTGACCTCTCTCGACTCCTATGTCGCTGCCTCCTCTGTGTCCTCAATCCTGGGAAACCGCCAGGTTCCACCTGGTCCCACCACTGTGACCTGGACACTCTCCAGCTGGAACTCTCACCTGACTTGCATTCCCCACTCAGGGATCACTGCCCTGTGCCTCCAGATGTCCAATGTTTGAAAAACACTTTTTTTCACATACAAGGGAGACCCCCCAAATCCCAGAATTCATTTATAAAAATGGTGTCTTTTTATTCTTATGTGCTTAAACTCCAGTCCCCTTCAAAGTCCTCTCCATCTGATGTAATACACTCATAAGATGCTTTTTGTCCTGCTCAGAACAGTTTCTGAACTCGTCCATGTGGATGACTTTGAGTGCTTCTGTCATTTTTTTGTTTCACCTCTTCCATATGGGCAAAACGTCTCCCTTGGAGGACTTTTTTCATCCAGGGAAACAAAAACAAAGTGGTTCAAGGAGAGATCGAGTGAATAGGGAAGGTGGGGCACAGGGGTCACGCCGTTTTTTGTCCAAAACTGCTGAACACTCAGCGCGGTGTCACCCATCATGAAATGGGCAAACATGGTGAAAGAATCTCCCGAAAAATTCCCCGATGCCGGACGCAGCCTCTCACAGCATCACCTGCTGGTTCACGGACGCCGATGTGTTCCTAGAACGCTAACCTAGGGCGGAAGCCTGTACTGCTCCAAAGGATAATTCTGGGTTATTTTGGGTCCCCTCTGTATTTTTTTTTTTTTTTTGAGTCAGAGTCTCACTCCGTCGCCCAGGCTGGAATGCAGTGGCATGCTCATAGCTACCCCGGCATTGA
The DNA here is from genome assembly GCA_963574415.1 of Tarsius wallacei. Lineage (NCBI taxonomy): Eukaryota > Metazoa > Chordata > Mammalia > Primates > Tarsiidae > Tarsius > Tarsius wallacei. The sequence goes on along the minus strand of CAUYQG010125038.1, from coordinate 6,517 downwards.
CCCACTGGGCTCAGGTGATCCTTCCACCTCAGCCTTCCAGGTAGCCGGAACGGCAGGCGTGCGCTACCCAGCTAATTTTTGATTTATTGTAGAGACGAGGTCTTGCCAAGTTGCCCGGGCTGGTCTTGCCGTGGGCTCAGGCAATCCGCTCATCTTAGCCTCCCAAAGTGCTGGGATTCCAGGTTTGAGCCACCATGCCGGACCCCCTTCGTATTTTTAAATTTCTGTTTGTTTGTTTGTTTGTTTTAGAATGGAGGGTAAACCTGGTCTCTTCTACTTTGTCTTGGTAGGAACCCCTCGTTTTCCAGGTTACAGTTAGGAGATGAGATGGTTGTTTCTCTCCCCAATTTTTTTGTTTCCTTAGAAGGTTTTGAAGTTACGCCCTGGTTCTTTCAAGCACAGGTTTTGGTTGGTTCCGGGTCCAGTTGAGATTCAGAGTGAAAGAACACTGAGAGATGAGTTTTTGTAGATTAAGCACAAGGACACCGGTTCCAGCAGCCACACACACGTTTCTGAGAGGCAGGAGAGAGAGAGCATCCATTCCTTCCCTCGGTGGGCAGGAGGGACCCTAAACTGCCAGGGCCCAGCTCCAGGCTAAAGCGCTCACCTGGCCCCAGTTTATCTCCTGACATATCCTGCGTCAAGCCTTGTATGCCCCAGGATGCCCTGGAGCTTAGGGAAAGACAAGCACATGACTTGAAATCCCCAGAGCCCGATCAAGGGTTTATGGGCCCTGCTCCCGGCAGCGACTTGACTGGGTTTGAGAATCTGGACCCGACTCAGCGGCCGCGGAAGGGGCAGGCCCACCTAACCCGTGCCAAAGAGAGCCTGTCTTTTGCAACGTCAGTCAGGAGGGACACTGGGCTTGCTGGAACAGGCAGGACATGGGCACCGGGCTCAACCTGTCCTACTGGTGACAAGAACGTTAGCCAGGTCCCATGAGAGGTCCCGGAGGGAATCACCGAGTCCCCGAAGATCTCGGAGGGAGGGGTCACGCCCTGGGTATGTTTTGTGTTTTGCGTGAAAACCCACTGGATTTGCTGACGGATGGGACGGGGCGTGTGGGAATGAAGGAGTCAAAGTGTATGGCCGGAGTGTCTGGAAGAACAGTGCTTCTGTCCGCTGAACTGGGCGGTCCCAAGCAGAGAGAGGGTCTGGTGGCTGAGAGCATGCTGGGCTTCCAGTGGGGATACCCAAGGGGCATGTTTAGGAGGGAGGTGGAGGCATGCACTGAGCTCAGGGAAGAGGTCTGGGCCAGACTTCAGCCTGTCAGGTTATAGTGTACGTGGAGTTTTCAAAGTCACGGGCAAAAATCAGTCCCCTAGCGGGGGCTGGGGGGCAATGAACGCGACCAGAGGGACAGAGTCAATGTGACACCTCAAAGCAGGGGAAGATGGAGTGTTGAAAACAACAGCAACGGAGCAATCGCTGAGCAGCTGGGGGAGGGGGAAGCATTTGTATCTCACACCTCACACCAAAATAGATTCCAGGCCGGGCTCCGTGGCTCAGCCTGTCATCCCAGCACTTTGGCAGGCCGAGGCGAGTGGATGGCCTGAGCCCGCAGATTCAACACCAGCCCGGGCAACTTGGTGAGACCTTGTCTCTACAATAAATCCAAAAATTAGACAGGCATGGTAGCAGGTGCCTGTAGTTCCAGCTACTTGGAAGGCTGAGGTGGAAGGATCGCCGGTGCCCAGCAAGTCGACACTGATGTGCCACTGCACTCCAGCCTGGGTGACAGAGTGAGACTCCAGCTCCAAAAAAAAAAAGAAAAGATTCCAGATGGATCAAAAGTTTAACAATACAGACCAGGTGTGGTGGCTCACACCTGTCATCGCAGCACTTTGGGAGGCCAAAGCAGGAGACTTGCTTGAGGCCAGGAGTTTGAGACCAGCCTGGGCAACATAGCAAGACCTCATCTGTACAAAAATAAAAGTAAATAGATGAGCCGGGTGTGGTGGTGCGTGCCTGTAGTCCCAGCTACTCGGGAAGCTGAAGTGGAAGGATCGCCTGAGCCCAGAAGGTCGAGGCTGCAGTGAGCCGTGATCGTGCCACTGCTCTCCAGCCTGGGTGACAGAGGGAGACGAGGGTGGGGGTTCTGGAGCCAGAGTGTCAGGCTTCACCCTGCCCCAGCCAGTACTGTGACCTTGCGAGTCCCTGGGCCTGCATGTACCCAGTGTTCTTCCTCTGTAAGATGCGATCATGGCACAACCACCCTGAGGAATAGAGGGGGTAATTCAGTGAGCGCTTACCGTGGCTGGTGCTTATAACTAGATGTGAGTGAGGTCACAGTCGTTGCTTTAGCATCTCAGAGTGGGGAAGGCCCAGGGGACACCACGCCCAGAAGCCAACACTCCAGAAGACTGATGCACTTGGTGACATAAAATTTTAAAAACTATTCTACATAGCAAAACCCACAATAGGCCAAGCTAAAAGACCACTGCCAGTGAATAAATAGCCATCACGGAGGGCGTTCATTTCCCTAATGTAAGAAAAAATCCTGTACATAATTCCAAAAAAAAAAAAAGGAAAACCTAGCAACTCAGTGGAAATGGTGGTAACTGAGATAAATAAAGATTCAGATGGGCGCAGTGGCTCACTCCTGCCATCCCAGCACTTTGGGAGGCCGAGGAGGGAGGATCGCTGGAGCCCAGGGGTTCGAGTCCAGCCTGGGCAACATAATGAGACCTTGTCTCTACAAACATCAAAAAATTAGCTGGGTGTGATGGTACATTCCTGTAGTCCCAGCTACTCAGGAGGCCGAAATGGGAGGATCCTAGGAGGTTGAGGCTGCAGTGAGCTGGGATCGTGCCACTGCACTCCAGCTTGGGTGACAGAGTGAGCCTCTGCCTCAAGAAAAGAAAAAAAAAGATGAAGAAAGGTGCCAGCACCCCCAACAGCAGCGACAGCATCACAGCCTCAGAAGGAGCCTGCCCTGGCCAACACCTGGATCCCGGCCCCCCGGCTTCCCAGCCTCCAGAGTTCCAAGGGGAATGCTTGTCTAAGCCTCTAGTTTGGGTGCTTGGTTTTGGCAGCCCTAGAAAATGCATACAACCGGCCAGGCACACTGCTCACTCACGCCTGTCATCCCAGCACTTTGGGAGGCCAAGGCGAGAGGATCGCTGGAGCCCAAGAGTTTGAGACCAGCCTGACCAACACGGTGAGACCTCTTCTCTTCTTAAAAAAATAATAATAATAAATTAAAATTCAGAAGAGAGGAAATACAATAGTCTTCATCTGTTCCCAGGGAATGATGTCTGAGACAGAGTGTTAAGGGGACCAAAAAAAAAAAAAAAACCAAGGCAGGGAATAATTGTATGCTACAATACAGTAGGCATGGAAAAGAGATTGGAAGAGTGTATTTTAGTCTTTCTTTTATGCACAGGCTATCTCAGGATGGACACACGTGAACCTGGGAACACACAGGGGTTTCCAGGAGGAGCGAGGGAGTTTGTACCCTAAACTCTTTTTAGTGCAGGCCCATGTGAACATAGTGTTTAGTCAAAAACAACACATGCAAGCATGCTTTTAAAAATCAATGAACAACTCGAAGGAGAAAAAAACCAAAAACGTATGATCATCTCATGAGCTGCAGAATTTCTCCTGATAAAATTCAACATCTAGGCCAACTTCAAGCCTGGGTGTGGTGGCTCATGCCTATGATCCCAGCACTTTGAGAGGCCGAGGTGAGAGGATTGCCTGAGCCCATGGGTTCGAGACCAGCCTGGGCAACTTCATCTCTACAATAAATCCAAAAATTAGCTGGGCATGGTGGTGCGCACCTGTAGTTCCAGCTACTTGGAAGGCTGAGGCAGAAGGATTGCTTGAGCCCAGCAGGTTGAGGCTGTGGTGGCCATGAGCGTGCCACCGCACTCCAGCCTGGGCAACAAAGTGAGACTCCGACTCAAAAAAAAAAAAAAAGTTAAATATCTATTTCTTATTTTTTGAAAAGTGACTATCATAGCCAAGTAGAAATGGAAGGGAATCTCCCTAACCTGATAAAAGTCAGATGCCAAAAATCTACGGCAAGCACTCTACTTAATGACAAAATAGTAAAAGCCTGGAAATTAAGAATATAACAAGAATTCCTGCTGACATCGTTTTCTTCAATGTTGGCAGAAAGCCTAGCCAGTCTGGGGACTAAATATATACAGATAGAAAAGATAGAAAAAGGTATAAGGGTGTGAAAGAAAGTAAGAAAATTCTTATCATTCTCAGTATTTGACTATTCACCTAGAAAACCCAAGAGAATCTACGGAAAAAAATAAGAAAACTTAGTAAGGCTCCTAGATAAAAGATCACTATACAACAACAAAATGAAACACATTCTTACATATCGGGAATGACAGAAAATATACTTTTATAAACATATATCATTTACAGTAGTAATGAGAAAAGATTTCTAGGAATATACCTAAAAAACACATTTATGACATTTGTTGAGAAAATTATTAAAAATGCATCGACGCAAAAGAGACCCAAACACATGAATAAGAAAACTTGATGTTGAAAAGAGGTGGACTGGGTGTGGTGGCTCAAGCCTGTAATCCCCACTTTGGGAGGCTGAGGTGAGGGAATTGCCTGAGCCCACGGGTTAGAGAACAGCCTGGGCAAATTGGCGAGACCTCATCTCTACAATGAGTCAAAAAATTAGCCAGTGTGGTAGCGGGCGCCTGTAGTCCCGGCTACTTGGAAGGCTGAGGTAGAAGGATCACCCGCGCCCAGTGAGTCGACACTGGGGTGGCCGTGAGCATGTCACTGAATCCCAGACTGGGCGACAGAGTGAGACTCCGACTCCAAAAAGAAAAAAAAAAGAGGCGAATTCCCTCCAAACTGACCTATAACTTCAGTCTAATTTTAGTTGAGATCATACAGGGTTTTTCCTGAAAATAAGCAAGCTGGTTATAAGGTTTCTATCAAAGATCAATATTGTTAAGAATAACCTAAGATTGTGTGAATACGTCTTTTTTTTTTTTGAGTCGGAGTCTCACTGTGTCTGTTGCCCAGGCTGGAGTGCAGTGGCTGGGCTCTGGCGATCCTTCCGCCTCAGCCTTCCAAGTAGCCGGAACTAAAGATGCATGCTACCTTGCCTGGCTAATTTTTTTTTTTTTTTTTTTAGAGACAAGGTCTCGCCAAGTTGCCCTGGGCTGGTCTCGAACCCCTGAGCTTAGGCAATCCTCTCACCTTGGCATTCCAAAGTGCTGGGATTTCAGGCTTGAGTCACTGCGCCAGGTTGAAGATGTGTGTTATGTGTTCCCTGTTGCAAACGGAGAGAGAGAGAGACGACAGAGACAGAGATGGGGGAGACAGAGGGATTGAGAGGGAACAGGCCTGGGGCTTTGTCCCACTAGAAAGTATGTGTTTCTCTGACACCACTGTTATTAAGAACCCGTGTCCCCGTCAGCAGTAGGCGCTGTGTAACAGTGTAGCTGCGTTTTATTTTTACTCAAAGCACGCGCCTCCCCCCGCTGGTATCTGAATACCCACGTGTTCACTCTGGGGTGTCTTCTCCCCTAGAATAGAAGCCCCCCCGAATTTGTTCACTGCATCCCCACAGCCTCCGAGAGCTTGGCTGGAAGATGTTCATGGCAGTGCCACCTTGAATGAGACAGCCTCCTAAACTCACATATGTGACCTTACTTTAATATCATTGTAATATAATCATTCTTACACTTCTGGTATAAATCCAAGTTGGTCAGAAAAAATTTGCTGCCCATTTCAAGGATGCGCTTAGCTAACATTTTATTTAGGATTTTTTCACTCGGAGGAAGACTGGCCTGTGATTTCCCCTTCTTGTCCTGTCCTTATCTAATTTGGGTGCTGACGTTATGGTAGCCTCGCAACATGGTAACAACAGCTGATTTTTGTATTAACCGTAAGGGTTCATAAGATCGAAAACTTTTGGCATTTTAGGTTATCTTGGTTTTTTGGAGTCGGAGTCTCACTCCATCGCCCAGGCTAGAGGGCAGGGGCACGCCCATGGCCACCGTAGCCTCCATCTGCTGGGCTCCAGCCATCCTTGCACTTCAGCCTTCTGAGTAGCTGGAGCTACAGGTGCGTGCCACTACGCCCAGTTAATTTTCTGATTTGTTATAGAGATGAGGTCTCCCCAAGTTGTCCCGGCTGGTGTCAAACTCCCCGGGCTCAGGCAGTTCCCTCACGTCGGCCTCTCAAGGTGCTGGGATGACAGGCGTGAGCCACTGTGCCCGGCCGGTTATCTTGTTTTTAGTTGTTGTTTTGGTTTTTAACGTATTTGCAATCTGATTAGAGACTGGGTCAGTACGATGCAAATAGATTGACATCAATGAGGCTTGCTGTACGGACTTGTGTGTCGTCGACGGTCACAGACGGGAACCTGAGAGGAATGCTTGAGATGGAGGCGGTCTTGGACTCACAAGACTCCAAGGATTTGAAATTGCGTAGACTATGTGCGTTATGTGAACCCGACGGAAATCGGACATCAAAATGTGTGGGAGCTTGCCAGCCACTGCCTAGGTCCTCCTGGCTTTCCCGGCCA
>CAUYQG010125029.1:0-31754 GCA_963574415.1 Tarsius wallacei | reverse complement strand
TTAATATATACAAGCAGTATATACAAAGGGTGCCAAAAATGTATATACTTTGTATGAAAGGAAAAAAACTATTAAAATTGTAATACTCTATATATACCAATAACAAAAGATGAATACAAGTCATGTTTGACTTCTGCAATTACAAGAGGTGCTCAAAGTGGTTCCCATCAGCATCCAGACATTTCTGACTACGGCTAACTAAAAATATATAGATCTCTTAAAATGTGTATACATTTTTTTGGCACCCCCAGTATTTACCATGTATAGCATGATGTTTTGAAATACGTACATGTTGTGAAATGGCTAAATCAGACAAATTAACATATTACCTCATATACTTTTTTTGTGGTGAGGCCACTTAAAAACTACTCTTTTAGCAATTACATTGTTATTAACTATAGTCACCCAGTTGTACAATCAATATCTTGAACTTATGTCTCTTATCTAACTTAATTTTTTTTTTTTTTTTTTTGGAGTCAGGGTCTCATTCTGTTGTCCAGGCTGGGAGTGCAGTAGCATAATCACAACTCACCACAGCCTCAACCTCCTGTGCTCAAGGGATCCTCCATCCTCAGCCTCCCAAGCAGCTAGGACTACAGGCATGCACCACCAAGCCCGACTAATTTTTTGTTTGTTTGTTCGAGTTGGAGCCTCACTCTGTCGCCCAGACTGGAGTGCAGTGGCTGCTCCCGGCCACCGCAGCCTCGACCTGCTGGGCTCCGGCGATCCTCCCGTCTCAGCCTTCCAAGTAGCTGGAACTACAGGCGTGCGCTACCACGACCGGCTAATTTTTTTGATTTAGTGTAGAGATGAGGTCTCGCCAAGTTGCCCAGGCGGGTCTCGAACCCGTGGGCTCAGGCAATCCACTCACCTCAGCCTCCCAAAGCGCGGGATTACAGGCCCGGCTTCTTCTAGTAATTTTTAAGATTGACATTCTGGTTTTGTTATTCTAGTGATACCCCAGTAACTTTTAATAATATATTGAAAACTCTTCTTGTCAACTTCAAGGAATGTATTTCAACACCCTGCTATGAAAGATAAGGCAAATTAATAAGACTTCCTCTTATCTTCCACACCTTTCTTCCTCTAGGTATTATCCCTCTCACCTCCATAATATTCCATCACTACCATTAGTCAGGTCTTCATGGCACTTTTCACAATGAGCAATTATGGTATTTGTTTACTTGTTTGTTCTTAAACTCTCCCACTATTCTATAAAATACTCGAGATCAAGGGCTTTGTATGCTTTCGTGTGGTCAGGGAAGAAGTGACACAATTACATAAAAAGAGCAAGAGTTATAAAAGACCTTTGAGATTATTTTACTTATGGCAAGACCTCATCTCTGCAATAAATCAAAAAATTAGCTGGGCGTGGGGGTGCGTGCCTATAGTTCCAGCTATTTGGAAGGCTGAAACAGAAAGATCGCCTGAGTTCAGCAGGTTGAGGCTGCGGTGGCCGTGAGCATGCCACTTTACTCCAGCCTGGGCGAAAGAGTGAGACTCTGACTCAAAAAAAATTTTTTTAAATGAAGAAACAACCTCCAGGAGGTAAAGACACTGGCCCGACATCACAGAGCTAGTGACATCACAGGGCTAATGAGCTGAGATCGGCTCACCAAAGCCTGTTCCAAACTCTAGGCTCCCTCAAAATACAACGCCAAGAGAGGCTTCACACTTACATAAAACGAAATGGACAATATTTTTTAGTAATTTTGATTTCTATCACTCAGTAAGTTTTAAATGATCTATTTAAAAATGGCTCTATTATAATATACAATTTTAAAGAATCATTGTTCCATATATCCAAAGTAACCTTTAACTCTTTACAGATATTTTCTAAATCTCTTGATGTTTCTTGATGGAGGAAGTCCAAGAGGAAGAATACTCCCATTGCAAGTTGGGAACCAAGATTTTAATAAGCGACACACTCAAAGTCACTTAGAATGGCAAGAATTGATTCCAGAAAAGAATCTCTGTTTCCTGGCAACCAGCTCAGTACTCCCTGAAGGGCACTTTGAAGGAAAGTTCAATCAATGGAAGGGTCAAATGTTTTCTTTTTCAAACGTCCATTTTGTGTGTAATGGTTGCTCTGTGCAGACATTGCGGTGCTCTTGTTCATAAGATCTAGGGTCCTTCTGTGCAAATGCATGTGCTGTGGGTAAGAAATTACTTCAACTGAGTTTATTGGCATTTCTTAGCACATATGAGTTCAAAGAAAATTATTACAGGTAAGAGCTCTGCCCGTTAAAATACCACCGTATAGATTACATAGTGATATATTTGGTCAGGGAAACATCCAAGAAAAGCTCAGGACAGATCTTGCCAATTCCAAAGACCAGCCTTTACAATGGGATGGTAAATCTTTCTCCTGACCCCAAAACCACCTGCGTGGCCCTGATTATTTTTTCAATTTTACTGAATGCTTTCTCGTGGAAATGTATGGGGTTTAGGAAGGATGCTAGAGTCAGACTAAACCCTTGGCTTGAACCTGGTCTTGTGCATGCCCTTGAGAAGGGTCTTTAACATGGCCAAACTTTCATTACTTCGGATGTGGATATGTAATAATATTATTTTAGAAGGTTATGATACTTCAATAAGATTATGTGTGCATGTATCTGCTGCTTGGTATGTATTTAAGTCTTTGCCTGACCCAAAACATTACTAGCTGCCAAAGATTGGTATGGCAGTCTGGACCAAACTGAAAACAGCACTAACCAATGCTATATCATCATTTGTGCTTAATTAGAGACTTTGGTCAGTTGCTCTGTCAGCTTTCAAAACTATATTAAATATATATTTGTATAAATCCTTAGGACTTAGAAACATGAAATTCCAGTTAACGGAAGAAAAAATGACATCATCAAGAAGTGAGATGATAAACCTCAAGCTACACGGGTCACAAGTCAGCCCTATGGATGAGCAGCTCTTACAAGGGCCACCGTGGTACCCTGGGGGCCACCTGTAGGGGGGGCATGGAGGTGTACAACAGATTTCAGGAGCTCTGGTACTTAGAAGGCTTTCTGTTTCTGACTGATAGGAAGCATTTTCTTTCTTTTTCTTTTTTTTTTTTTTTTTTGAGTTGGAGTCTCACTCTGTCACCCAGACCGGAGTGCAGTGGCCGTTCCCGGACACTGCAGCCTCGACCCGCTGGGCTCCGGCAATCCTTCCGCCTCAGCCTTCCAAGTAGCGGAACTACAGGTGCGCGCTACCACGCCCGGCTAATTTTTTTGATTTATTGTAGAGATGAGGTCTCGCCAAGTTGCTCAGGCGGGTCTCGAACCCGCGGGCTCAGGCAATTCACTCACCTCAGCCTCCCAAAGCACGGGATTACAGGCTGAGCCACCGAGCCCAGCTGGAAGCATTTTCTTAAATGTCCAGTTGTCGTACTGTAGACATTCATTCCCCTACTCATAACCATTTTTGCTTCATGTGCTAGAAATAATGAGCTAATGGGAATAGGGCAATCTTTTGTAAGACAGGCCAATGGGGAGTAGCCCCAAGTAGAAGCATTGAGCTGCTACTTCTTACTCAACAAGAATGTTACTGAGCAGTCCAAGTATGGGAGCTTATCCCATGGGAGAGCTACAGATAACTGGAAAAGACTGTATGACATTAATGTTGGCCAAGTAAACCTAGGTCACAGTTTCCTAATGTGTTAAAAAAAAAAAAGAAGAAACCTGGCCAGTTAATTCCCTAAGATCCATTTTACTTCTTTCATTTATGTTTATGTGAAACTTTACTCTGAGTTTAAAAAAACCCAAGTATAGAGGGATATAGTAAGAAACACTTTAAATGATTTATACACCATCTTAATTTCCCCTACAAACAGGTTTAGACTGAACTAATAATGATGGCTGCATCCAAGAAGCCAATTTCAGTGCAGCATTTAGGAGTCACTGTGGGAGAGTCCCAAGAGCCTCAGCTGTTTTTCCCTTTTGCTCCTTCTGGTCTGCTGTTACTCAGAGTTTTCCACGTAGATTGTTTTCCTCTTCTTGCTGCCTGCTGGTTCCTCCATATTGTTTATTGCCTGTGTTAATTCACTTTTACTTGACCCTTAGCACCATCCATCAAATTCTCACACATTCATTAGCATATCATTGTTTTCGTAGGGGCTCAGCAGCTTCAATCGATCTCTGGCCAAAATTACTGTGTTGTAACTGGTGTTGCTGTTTCTTGCTACTTTCTCATCTGGCTCTAGCCAGAAATGGGTGACAATAGCATTTAAAGATCTTCCCCATTCACTCCTATTACCCCCGCCTCCACCAATCTTAGCTTTCAAAACTGAACAAAGTGATAATGCAGTAGACAGCATTGCGCTAAGAAAACTGAGACTTTGCTAGTTGAGAAATGGAGTTTAAGGCCAGGCACAATGACTCACGCCTGTAATCCTAGCACTTTGGGAGGCTGAAGCAAGAGGAAGGCTTGAGCCCAGGTGTTCGAGACCAACCTAGGCAACATAATGAGACCTCAACTCTAAAAAAATAAAGAATAAAAAAAAAGAATGGAGTTTCAAATCATAATAAATTGTAATTTGTATTTTGAAAACTTATTATTTCAATTAAGTTATATCATAACCTTGTCTCATAGTCTATGATTTATATGGTTATAATTAGCAGATGAAATAAAGATGATAAAACACACTGAAGAGGGAAATGCAACTTGAGAATATGTTAGATGTGTTAATTCTGGATATTTCCATGTTTTCCCCATCAGCTTCTTTGTAATTAAAAGCGCAAGCTAAATGAAAGTTAAAAGTAGGATAAAAAATAAAGGATTTTTTTTAGATTAGAAAATATAATTTATTTAGAAAGTAAATTAAAGAAAGAGAGAAAGAGGAGATTTACCTCCCAAGGTAGGGGAGGGGGTCAAAGCTGAAGAAAACTTGGCCTGGTCATTGCTCAAAGAGCACATGGCCACACTATAGCTCAGCAAGGCAATGGCCAAAAATGAAGGATATTTTAAAATACATTATTTAAGGTAGTTATCAGACATTCTCAGGTTTGCTCAAAGTCGTTTCATTTGTCCATCTATCCATTCCACAGTTGGGCACTGAAGGGAAAAAATAAGAAAACAGAATCAAAAAACAAGTGCACATATAAATAAACACAATAATTTCAAATTATGGTAAGTTCCATAAATAATGAGGCATAGGGGAGGTGGTAGAAAATGACTAGGGGCACTTCAAGGTACTAAAGTCTGAGGAAGTGACATTGGAGAGAAAAATCTAATGACCAGGAGGCAATCATACAGATACTTGAGCAAAGAATGTTCTGAGATGAAAATATTAATGTTCTTTAAAGGGAAAAAGAACTCTCAGCCCAGAAACATGTTTTCTGAGAGGACTTTAAGAAGATGAGAAGAGAAAGGACCAGTCAGAAGACAGCTCCATAAACCATGTTCCAGCAGAGGGAATACCAGTTGTTACAGCAATGGCCTTCTAAGGTTAGAGATGATATGGGCCTTACTGCCACTTGACCTCTCTGATCCTTTCTCTTTGCTTGCTCTCCTCAGTTGCATTGCTCTTCCTGGAACATTCCAGGCATGCTCCCTCCTCAGGGCCATCAATGCATACTATTCCTCTGTCTGGAATGCTCTTCCCCTAAAGAGATATGTATCTTACTCACTTTCTTTGGATCTTTGGTTAAACATCACCTTCTCATTGAGATCTTCTATTCAAATGTGAACACCTTGCTCTCACTTTGGCTTTATTTTTTTTCCTCCATAAAACTTATCATCACCTTACATGATATATATTTTGATCTTTTGTTGTTGTTGTTCATACTTTTTTCCTCTAGAATGTAAGCTCCATGAAGGCAGGGAATTCTGTCATTTTTGTTTAGTGCTGTATCTCTGAAATGTAGGAAAAAAATGCCTATCATATAATAAGTGCTCTCTATGTATCTGTTGAGTAAATGAAAGAACAAATGAATAGAGAAATTTGCAGAACTAAGCCCCTAGTATTATAAAAGGAAATTATTATACTTCAGACTAAAGATGGAAAATGGAATACATGTGTTTATCTTTGTTCCCTCCAGAAACTTCTCCAAAGAATACAAAAGGCATAAACTCACAAGGATAACATGAACAAGAGAGGAGACAGCAGCAGACAAGAGATTTCAACTACATTTTGACAGCTGATAGCCTTAACTATTTTGCCAGACTGGAAACACTGAAACATAGGCCTGCAGGGCAGAGGCCAATTAGAGACAAGCTGTTTGTGTCTTGGATCTAGCCTAGAAAGGCTTAGGATTTGGAAGCACCTTGTACCTGTCTCAGGAAGCTACTAAGGGTTGTATTTCACCAAAATGGGAGATAAATCAAGAAAGGGGGAAAAAATACTTAGGATTGGGGAAACGGAGATTCAACATGTAATGGAAATTTTCAGGATAAGAATAGAGGTGGACGCTTTGTCGAAGATGGGTTGGTTGAGAAACTGGAGTTTTGTGTCCAGAATTTCTATCTTGTTTCATTGATCTATATGCCTGTTCTTGTACTGATACCAGGCTGTCTTGATTATTATAGCTTTATAATAGAACTTTGAAGTCTGGAAGTGTGATACCTCCCACTTTGTTTCTTTTGATAAGAATTGTTTTGGCTATTCGTAGTATTTTATGTTTCCATATGAATTTCTGTATTGCTGTTTCCAGGTCTAAGAAGAATGATGTTGGTAATTTAATGGATATTGTGTTAAATTTGTAGATTGTCTTTGTTAGGATAGACATCTTAACAATGTTAATTCTTCCAACCCATGAGCCTGGGATATTTTTCCATTTGTTTGTGTCTTTTTTGATTTCTTTGAGCAGTGTTTCATAGTTTTCATTATAGAAGCTTTCACTTATCTAGTTAGGAAGATGCCAAGGTATTTCATTTTTTTGTGGCTATTGTGAATGGGTTTATGCTTTTTATTTGGTTCTCTGTTTATTGTTGGTGTATAAGAATGCGACTGACTTTTGAACATTTATTTTATACCCTGAGACTTTACCAAAAGTCCTTTATAAGCATCTATCAACAACCATGGGGGAGAAGAGAACCTATTCAGTAAATGGTACTGGGAAAGCTGGCTGACCACATACAGGAGATTGAAACACAACCCCTACCTATCACCATACACAAAAATCAACTCTAAATGGATCAAAGACCCAAATGTAAAACCTCAAACTATAAGAATCCTAGAAGAAAACATAAGAAACACCTTTACATAAATTGTAATAGGCAACCAATTCCTGATCAACTCTCCAAAAGTGAATGCCATAAAAGATAAGATAGACAAGTGGATCTCATCAAACTGAAAAGCTTCTACAAAGCAAAAGAAACCATCAAGAGAGCAGGGAGATGGCCCACAGAATAAGAAAAAATATTTGCCAGCTACAAATCTGACAAAAGCCTTACATCCAAGATCTACAAGGAGCTCAAATGTACTGAAAGGACAAAAACAACAGCCTTATTAAAAAGTGGGCAAAATATATGAGTAGACATTTCTCAGAAGAAAGCACATAAGCAGGCAACATGAAAAAATGCTTAGCCTCACTGGTCATCAAAGAAATGCAAATTAAAATCATACTGAGATACCACCTAACTTCAGTCAGGATGGCCATCATCAATAACTCAAAAAACAACAGATGCTGGATGTGGAGAAAAGGGACTGCTTCTATACTGTTGGTGAAAGTATAAACTAGTACAATCTCTGTGGAAAACAGTGTGGTGATTTCTAAAAGATCTAAAAGTCAACCTTCCATATGACCCAGCAATCCCCTTCTGGGAATATACTCAGAGGAACTCAAATCACTCTATGAAAAAGATACCTGCTCATGCATGTTTATTGTGGCATTATTCACAGTAACAAAAACATGGAACCAACCATGCTACCCACTGAAAGTGGACTGGATAAAGAAAGTGTGGTATATATACACGGTGGAATATTATGCAGCCATAAAGAAAAATAAAATTATGGACTTCGCAGAAGTTAGATGAATTTAGAGTCTATCATACTCAGTGATCTGTCACAGAAACAAAGATCTGAGTACTACAGGTACTCACTCATAAGCAGACCCTGAACATTTATCATAATGCCATAAGAAAGGGATTGGCATTAGTGGGACACTGCCAGGGGACGGGGGGAACATAACATCAATAAAGGTACCCAAACTTTACCTGCATGATGACCACTTATGAGTCTAACCCTGAATTGTACCCCACATCTTTAAAATAAAAAGAATAATTTTTTTTAAAAGTAAAGGGAAGTCCTAGCCTCACAGATGGGAGTGACTAGTCCAGCAGGGGGACAAAAAACTTCAAAGATTAATGTCTTAAAGAAGTAGAAAACATTACACCTTCAGGAACCATGTCTACAGTTGTTAAAGAAGAAGTCAAAGAAGGAGCAACAGCTAATAGACAACCTGGAGTATTTGAACACACACACAGGAGAGTTAACAGTTCTGTCAGAGGATTTAGGGCTCAATTAGTCATACAAATGAGAAAACAAAGCAATTAAAATCTTCAGGGAAAACAAGAAGCTATACAAAAAAGGAAATGGAATTATAATCTACTACTATGGCTTAACTGTAAATAATATGTACTTATTCATTATAATACTATTTTGGGAGGTTGAGGGGAAGGGCAATTGTTTGGTATGAGTGGAGAGATGATAGTATAAGAAAATAAAACCAGTATCTTCTATAGATAGAAGTCAATAAATATTATGTCAAACTGAAAAACAAAAAACAGTAGTAGAAACATATTCAGAACAATGAAGGTAAAAACAAAAAGAAGTGGCTAAAAATTGAGAGTGGTAGCCTTTGGAAAGTAGGATTAAGGGAAGAATGTGGCAGGGACTGTAGTTTTTTGTCATATGCTCTACAAGCCTTGACTATTAAGCTGTGTACATGTGTTTAATATAAATAAAAATAAACTCAATAAAAGGAAGTTATGCTTTCATCATTTACCTCAAGAGAAGAATCTTTAAGTAAAATATGTTTCTATTTTAATCTCCATCCTTAGAAGATATTTGATAGATGAAGAATGAATGAATGAATGAATGAATGAGTTATGCACTTATTAGAGTTCAGAACATATTGCTGGCAGCTGGTGAAATGATGAGAAGTCCTGCCTCTGAAAACGATTTAAGGAAAGCTGGAAAAGATATGCAATTGTGTACCCCACTACAATGGAACCCTGGGGTTTCTGCTCAGTTTAACCTATTATACAGTGTAAGGCTGGCAAAAATTGCTCATTTCCATAGAGCTGACTTTGCAGATTTAAAAAGTCCTGAATGGGAAATAAATATGCTGCTCTTAATAAATGTCTAGTTAAGGTATAGTTAATATAGTTAAATGTGAAAGTGTTTAAATGATATATTTTAATAGCATTCAGAGCACATTTCAGGATTGAGATAAATGCAAACTTTTAAAAAATTCTAACATCCTTTAAACACATCGCCTTATCATACATAGTAAATGATAAATTACTAAAGAAAAATGTTATTCTGCAATGTTTTGAAGATTAAGTAGAGTATGAGTCAAATTAACATTGTGTGTAAGTGAAGCTGTGACTATATCATGTCAGGGTGGTAATAAAATTGCAAAGGGGAGAGAATTAGAGTTTTATGTCACAGAAATGGAAGTAGTTTTCATTTTAATTGTTTTTCTTTAAATGGATTGTTTCTGTAATATACTATATTCTTTCCAGTTCACAGATGTTCAGGAGGGATAAAAGAGTTATAAAATATTCTAATGTGAGCTTTTAAAATAGCTTTTTTGGAACAGAAAAAGAGTAGACTAAAGAATTCAGAATTTTTAGAGTTCAATAAAGCATTCCTATTGCAAATTTAGTGATTCACATTTTGTGATATGAAAAAACAAATGGCCTTTTAGCATTGATGCCATTTCTGGCCTGTGAGCCAAATAAATCAGTTTCACTTATGATTTTCTTTTTTTAAAGTCAGGTCTCTCTGTTACAATTCACCTTCTTTCTTCCTCGTCTCCTCTCCTGCTAGCAGTTCTTTATTCCTGGCATTAGAGAAGTTCACCTTTTCTCTGTCATCTCAGTGTGGCTCTGGGCTTTGTCTGAGCTGGACCGGATGGGTGAATTTGTTGTGCCAATGTCCCTCTGCCACTGATCAGAGCTCCTTCTCCACCCTTTCAGCAGGCCCTTTCCAGGGGCTACTCAGAAGCTCAGTTGCCGCAACAGAATCGAGTGCTGTGATCCTCACACATGCTACACTTAGTACTTTTCATCTCCTTCTTCCCCTCTTCATCTTTTTCTTTAGAATGCCATTCTTTTTTCTACGATTCTTTCTAAAGCTACTTTGATCCTTTGTGCTCTGATTTTCTATTACAATCATGGTTGCTTTTTTTTTCTCCTGGGCACATGGTTGGAGCTTAATATACATCCACCCCTGTGTGTGTTAGATTTCTGTTGGATACTAGCATTGGGGTCAAAATGCCACTTTACTCACTTGTTTATTCAACAAAACAACAGCAACAAATATTTGCTGAGTGCCTACTATGTGCTAGGTTTACAGTGTTGAATGAGATAAACATGGCTCTTCCCTTATGAAGTTTCCAGTCAGGTGAGCAAAAGATACACTAAACAAATGATTGAAATGAATTCATCAGTGAATCTGTTAATTTCAAATATCCTAAGTGCCAGGAGAAAGAAGTATAGGGTAATATATATATGCATAGAACTGGAATATCTGACCTAATTTGGGGGTTAGGAAAAGTTTCCTTGAAGAAGTGACACAACTAAAGAGCCAAAGAATAAGCAGGAATCAGCCAGGGGAATGGTAGAACATTCTCCACAGCAAGTGCCTCAGGAGCAAAAGCCCTGAGGCAGGGGAGAGAGCAGAGTGTTTGAGGAACTGAGGGAAGGGAAATGAGACAGCGGCATTGGAGAGGAGATGTTTAAGGGTAAGGCTGGAGCAGGCAGAAGGAGACAGACTGTAGAAGGCTGGTACATAAGGGTAAAGGGGGCTGAAATGGGAGCATGATGGCATCGGGTTTGCACTCTGACAAGACTGAGGTTGTACAGAATGCATTGGAGGAGTCTAAGTGTGGATGAGGGAAATCTATGCCAATTCTCTTCATATCTGAGGTAAACAACTCCAAGGTTCCCTGGGTTCACCCTGTGGTCCTACCATGGTGTCACATACATGAGGGTGGGAGTCAGAGGGAGAGGAGCAGTACACACCCTCCTTGAGGAGCGCAGATGTGAGAGATGCACGCTGCCTTGATTAGAAGACTTTCTAAATTTTCTTTGGACATTTCTCTAATTTCTCAATGTCTAATCAAAGTTTGTTTTAACCTTGCCTCTGCTTTTCTAAAGAGCTAGAACAGGAAACACACAAGTTCAAAGACAAATGCGAGTGAGCTCATAATGAGTGCAAGGGTCATATCATCCACCCAAAACTGAAGCTATGTTTAAGGTAGGGGAAAGTGTGTCATTTCGGATGGGAAATCCAGTCATTTACTACCTTTTAGAAACAATTGACAAGGACCAGTGGTAGAATGAGAGATTGAAGGAAAATACAGATGCCAGAGTTCCCCTTTCCCACACTGGAAAAGTTGTATTTTCTTTGGTTTTGAAATTCCATCATTCAAGCCAGGAGGTTAGGATGACCCTGCCCTCCTATCCTCCTCTAAACCCAATAAAAACATATTCTTTGTGGGAGACGACACCATTTGGTGATGTTTTCTTTTATATCAGCCATTTAGATAAATGTTTTCAACCTCAGGGTAAGTTCCAATTTTTTCCTTGTAATTCAGCTCTTGGTTTCACTAGGCAAAAATGCTTTCAGAGTATAAGAGTGATTCCTCCCTCTCTCCCTCCCTCCTTCCCTTCTCTCCCTCTTTCTCTCTCTCTTTCCTTCCTTCATTCCTCCCTTCCTTCCCTTTCTCTTTCCTTCCCTCTTTTCTCCTTCCAGCAACAAGTATTGTTTGTGACATTCAAAGCACTAGCTTAAAAGTCAAATTTGTCTGAACACTGTTTTGATAATAATCCCAGCATTGTCCTCAAGTGACTCCCTGATTATTGATGACCCAATTTTGCCTGGTCAAGTCAGATGAAATCTTGACCACAGAGATTTTGTCTAGCATATTTATTTTGATTCAACTGGGTCTTTCCTCTTTTTATGCCTTCTTTGGAGGTATATGAGGAAAGATTGAACATTTGGGGGGTGGTGTCTTGAAAAAAAGAAAGGAAGGAAGGAAGGAGGAAGGAGGGAAGGGGAGGGAGGGAAAGCAAAAAGCTCTACATACAAATTTGAATAAGCAATCAATTCCTGATCAAAACCTCAAAAGTCCAGGCCATAGGAGTTAAGATAGACAAGTGGGACCTCATCAAACTAAAAAGCTTCTGCAAAGCAAAAGGTCTAAAAGATCTAAAAATTGACATTCCATATGACCCAGCAATCCCCCTTCTGGGAATACACTCAGAGGAACTCAAATCATTCTACTTCTGGGAATACACTCAGAGGAACTCAAATCATTCTACAAAAAAGATACTTGTACATACATGTTTACTGTAGCACAATTCACAATAGCAAAAACATGGAGCCAACCGTGCTGCCCATTGAAAGTGGACTGGATAAAAAAAATGTGGTACATATACACGATGGAATATTACACAGTCATAAAGAAGGACAAAAGTATGGATTTTGCAGGAACCTGGATGGATTTAGAGTCTATCATATCAGTGATCTATCACAGAAACAAAGAACTGAGTATCACATGTTCTCACTCATAAGTGGATCCTGAACAGTCATCATAATACTACAAGAAAGGGATTGGCTGTAGTGGGACACTGCCAGCGAAAGAGGGAAGTGGGGCACATAACATCAATAAGGATACCTGATCCCAACCAGGTGAAGTAAGGACCAAGGGGAAGCCCAAGCTTCACCTATATGACGACCGCTTATGTACCTAATCCTGAATTGTATCCCACATCTTTAAAATATAAAAAAATAAAAAAATAAGAAAGAAGCTGATACAGTAGTACTCAAGAAAACCTAGGCTTCTGAGTGAGAGCTAACGGCACAACAGAGAGTGGAGCGTGTACCCACAGGTAAATGACAGTCTATCAGGGGGTGAAGGTGGGAGGCAGCAGGAGCCTGGGGAAGTTCACTCACCCAACCCTCAACAGTGCTTCCCTGTCCAAGTGGTAGAGGTGTCGAGGACATCCTGCATTTCCCTCTGACTCTATTTGTCACACATCTGATACCCGTCATGTACTCAGCAAACACTTATTGAGCACCTCGTATGCACATGGCATTGAGATGATCACACGTTGTCTCATTCCTCAAGGAATTTAAAGACTGGTAGGAAGAAAATAGACTACAAAACACAATCTATGATGGAGTGAATAAAGGAAGTGCTCTAACAGAGGGACACCTGTGGGCATGAAGACAGAAAGGAAGAATGAATCAGGAGTTTGCAGTGCAAATATGAGAACTTGATGCTTAGTCATGTGACAAGGTCACATAACGTACATCTGAGACATGTGATAACCATTCACATCCTAGAAGTCTAATGTATGAAAATTTAATTTCAGAAAAATTAGGCAGGACTGTTACATTATAAACAAATGCTTTTCCTTAAAAAAAATTCTTAATATAACAAGTGTGTCTTATGTTAATATAACATTAAATATTAACTAATTAACAGAAGGCATAGACTATAAGGGACTTTTGAAATGTTAATATATCTGTATGAAAATATGGTTCAAGCTACAAATATGTCATCGTACATCTTTTCTTTAATATTTCTGTGACATAAGCCAAAATATACCTATAATTGTGATCATAAATGCAAGCATGTTCATTTTAATATACCCAATACACTGAGGGTACGTAGAAGAGGAGTTATGACATTCAAAGCACTGACTTCTTTTCTTCCTGTCTCCACACACTCCTTTTTCTATCGGGCTTGTTTAGTCCTTTCTAGCAACAAACCAAAGCTGGTGTGGCTCTTGGTTCTAGTTGGCAACCAGCAAGGATTCAGACAGAGCTGTCGCCATGGTGGGGGTGGGCTCCTGGATGCCTTTTTGCCATGGGCAATAGGGACTCTCCTGAGAGAGAGCTCATTGTAAGGAAATGCAAAACCTAACAACTTGAGCTATGCAGAATTGTTTGGTACCCGTGATTCTGAGGACAGGGGATGTCTTTTAGCTAGAATTGCCTCCTGGCTGGATTCCCAAGTGGAATAATTGTGGGTCTGGTGGCTCAAGGTGTTAGGTTTCATATTCCCTTATAATAAATTATCTCTCAGAAGGTTCCCCTTACCCATGGCAAAAAAGCATGCAGGAGCATACCCCCAGGGTGACAGCTCTGTCTGAATCCTTGCTTGTTGCCAACTAGGACCAAGAGCCACACCAGTTTTGATTTGTTACCAGAAAGGACAGAACAAGCCTGATAGAAAAAGGAGTGTGGTCATATGGGAGGTTGATACTTAGAGCCTTTAGGAATCGCCACACTGTTTTCCACAGAGGTTGCACTAGTTTACACTCCAACCAACAGTGTAGAAGTATTCCCTTTTCGCCACACCCTCTCCACCAACTGTTATTTTTTGAGTTATTGATAATCGCCATTCTGACTGGAGTTAGGTGGTATGGGCTGGTTCTTACAGTGATAGGATATGTTGCCACTCCTATGTCATTGGGCCAAGCAAGCCATGTGGCCAAGCTGGACTTAATTGGGGCACAGCTGAATTCTGTTGGAGGGAGACTGGCATTTTTGGTGCTCAGTGCTAAACTCTACTGTACATTTCTGTTTGTTGCTGCAATCGTGAAGCAGACTCTGATAGCAGAAATCGTTCTGTGAGCTTGACACGGTTCACAATGGTCTCATGCTTTCCCATGAGCTGCTCCCTGAAGACATGTTCTCCTTTAGTTTTGGGGTGCACCCCAAGGGCGTGGCATGCCCTCTGACACGTGTCCCTTGCTGGGAAGGTGCTGCTGGCCATGCTTTTCAGGCAAAAAATGAGACCCAGAGAGGTTCAAAGATCACCCATGTGACAGAGTAAGGTTGATTCAGAATGCTTTTCCACTACGCTGAGTGGCTTTCTGGGCACATGTGCAGAGACATCATTTTCTTTGGGAAGCACTTTATGGACGTGTGGATGTGCAGACCAGCGCCCTCTGGACTCCTGGCAGAGTCTGATGCATGGTGAATACTGCGGGCTTTCGTGTCTGTGTATGGACGTGTGTGTGTATTTACGTCTGGTGGAGTTTTCGGTTTGATGTCTTTGTGTATTTGATGCTGTCGGACATGTTGATAGGAGCTCTCTCTCAAAGTAGGGTGTGGATGTATGTGACGTGTTACTATTACTCAGATGTGTTTATTTTGCAGGTTGAGGCATGCTGGTTTCAGAAGGAAACCATTCATTCAGGAAACAAGACCCGGGGACCTTTACAAGTGTGGGGGTAGGTGGGGTGTGAAGTCACCTTACTACCTGATAAACAAAGACCAAAGGTGACCTTGCAGTTGTTGGTTTCCTACTCTCTATTTTCCTCTCCATCCAGGTTTTGTTTACACGGACGTACATAATCATTTTTTTTTTGGTAAAAATTATTAGAAAGTGCACTAGCACGCACATTATCAACTCTGGGAATATTTGGTGCATTCTTTACTTAAATTGGATTCAAAGCATTTAAAGAGGGCATCTGGAAAGTTCTCTTTGCTCCCTTCAAAGTGAAGCGAATGCAAATATTTACTATATCTTATTCTTAGCAGAGAAGAAAACTGTGTCCAGGAGAATAAGAGTAAAATAAACTTCTCCAAAGGTTTACAAAGTACCAGCAACTGAGTTTCAAACATTCTTTTGGAAGTTTACTGACAGTAAAATTCATATGTATTTGTAAAAAATTCAAGCATTCCAGATGTATAAAAAACAGATTTCATTTTTTAAAAATGCATTCAACTCACTCTCTGGGATTTTAATCTGTAATTTTATTCTATTTTTTGTCCACTAATATTGTACTTAAATATGTTATTAAATAAACGAGTGACAGTTATTTTTTTAAAAATTCAAACAACAGTGAAATGTTTGATGCCATATCAGTTCCCACTCTGGGGATAACCACATTAGCAGACATTTGGAACACATTTGCATGCACACCCAGCATATATTATTGTTATTTCTTTTTAATAAAAAATGGGAAATGACCTTACTTCCTGTTTTATTGCTACTTTTTCAGTCAGCGATAGACTCTGAGCATTTTCCATGATTAAACACTCGGCTCGTTTACTCTTTAATGGCTGTATGGTTTTCTGGGGATTGCAGTCTATTTAACCAATTCCTTATTGGTGAGCATTTGGGTTTCTTCCAGTTATTTGCCTTGACAAATGGTGCTCCAGTGAAAGTCCTCGTACAGTTGTGTTGGCACACTTACGAGAGTGTCTCTCAGGACAAGTTTCTTGAAGAAAAACCTTAAGTCAAAGCAGAGGTGACTTTTTAAAGAAGACTTCCTGGAGATAACCACCTTGACCTTCACATGGTTGGCCAACCAGCTGGCACTCATGCCCGAATCTTCGGACTCCACACCTGTTCAACATCTTACTCTGTTAGCGGTAGCTCGAAGGGTGGCTTTCTTTTTCAGAGGTACCTAGAACCATTGGTAAAACAAAACCTTTTCCTAATAGAGTTCTTCGCTGTGTCTGGGTAACACTAGCTGTAATTGTCATCATGAAACAAACACAGCCATGGACTTCCCTAAGCACAGCGGCTCCAACGCTCACTGCAGCAGCCGCTCCATGGGTCACCTCCCCAGCGTCTCTTGATCTCACCGCTAATCTTACGACCAGAGCATGCCATGCTGACGACTCTGCCTCAGCCCTCAGTGCCTCCCCATGCCAGTGCTCAGACTGGCGGGTTCCTTGGTATCTTCTGTGTGTGCCCACAAGAGCAAGGCAGCTCCTTCTCCCGCTTAACTTTGGGGCAGACGCATTGTCATTCTAAAATAATGGAATGCTACGGCTCTGGAGAAGGCCTGCTTCCTTCCTGGACAATGGGCAGTTTCCCTGTGGAGTCTCGGCAGAACGCTTCTAGGGTTGCCATATTGCTTTTTCAAATACAAAGAAGTAGAGTTATGTTTTCCTAGTTTCAATTCTTCGAGGAGGCCATCCACAGCCTCACCTCTGTGCCTCTGCTCAAGTTGTGTCTGTGCTTCTCTGCCTCCTTCCTGTCTCACCTGCAGATTGCAAGTCCACGAGTCTTCTTCCCTTCATGCCCCGACCCCGGCTTCCCGTGGGTGGAGTGACTTCCTGCCCCTTGCACTTGGGCAGACGTGGCTGCGTGTGTTTCCCCAGCTGAGCCCTGGAGGGGATGTCCTACCATCCTCTCTGGAGTTTCTAGCCTCTACCCTGAGAGGAACACGACCTGGGTGGCCTTGCCCCTTCAGCCTGGGTCTCAGAGTGAAAACCTGAACCTTATGGAGCAAACTTGATCTTGACCTCGACCCACAGCCCTCAGTCCAGCCTGGCCCCACTGAGCCCTGTGGCATGCACCTGTAGTTCCAGCTACTCAGGAGGCTGAGGCAGAAGGATCACCTGAGCCCAGGGGGTCGAGGCTGTGGTGGTTGTGAGTGTGCCACTGCACTCCAGCCTAGGTGACAGAGTGAGATGCCAACTCAAAATCAAAAACAAAAGAAAGGTAGCAGCGGTGGGGACTGAGACCTCAGGGCGGCTGGTGTGTGGGTGTTACGGGACAGGTGGACTTCTCACATCACGTCATTAGAGGATGATGCACACAGAGGATGAAGGCCAGGAGACGGGAGGCTGTGGCACCGGTAAGTAGACCCTGCTCTATAGATTGCAAAGACATGAGCACGATTGCTGGCTTGGAGGAAGGTCCACACGAGCCTGGGGCTGTGACCACCACCTGTTCACATATCTTTCGAATCTCTCTTCATATCACCGGGGGGGAGGCCCCAAGTACCTACAGCCACTGGGTGTGAGATCAACCAGCAAGCATGAACATGCCAGCACGGTCCCAGAGGCATCCCCAGAGATACCCTGCTGTGCAGAGATGAGGCCTCGCCAAGTTGCCCAGACTGGTCTTGAACCCCTGGGCTCAGGCAATCCTCCTGCCTCAGTCTCCCAAAGTGCTGGGATGACAGGCATTAGTCACCGCATCCAGGCTGTTGCCATTCTTTTGTAATAAGGCTGTGAGTCCAAGAGGCACCTACTAAAGCATGGATACGACACCTCAGAGAGACCCTGCAGGGGTCCCGGGACATGAGCCCCCTTTGAAGTCCTCGCCTTAGAAGGTGGAAACCTGGACAGCAGGTGCTGGATAGCAAGGCCTGCAGGCAGAGCACAACTGGAGCTGTGTGAGGGCATCACGGAGGAGGACTCTGGCAGGGCTCAGTGAACAGTGACCGCTGGGGTTCTGGAAGATGACAGGAGCATGCCGCATCCAAGGGTGGTGGCACTCCCTGGGGGCAAGCTCACTCTCAGTACGGGACAGGGTAACTCACAGTTTTCTGACCACCCAGTGCCACCCCGATCTGCCGGCAGGTTCCTGGCACCCTCTCAGGTTCCTACTACAAAGAATGCAGGTCACACGGGTGCCTTTCGGGCTCCCCTTGCAGTCACAATCCTGGCTCATGAAGCGACAGCGGAGGTCTTCCGGAAGGACTCCTGGGAAGTGTTTGTGTCTTTCATGAAATGTCTCCCCTCGTCCTTGTCTTGACATGGATGTGGCATCTGGAGCTGCAGCAGTCATCTTGTGCAACGAGGAACAGCCAAGATACCCACAGAGACAGGAACTTTGTGGTTGAGCTGCTGGGCCAAGGACCACAGTGGCCCCTCCAGACCCTGGTCATGTGAAAAGATAAATCTGATTTAAAAAAGCCTCTATGGACTGGGCATGGTGGGTCACGCCTGTAATCCCAGCACTTTGGGAGGCTGAGGCAGGAGGATCATTTGAGCCCAGAAGTTTGAGACCAGCCTGGGCAACATAGCAAGACCTGGGCAACATAGCAACAAAAATAAAATGAAAGCATTACCTGGGTGTGGTGGCATGCACCTGTAATCCCGGCTACTTGGGAGACTGAGGGGGGAGGATCGCCTGAGTCCAAAAGTTTGAGGCTGTGATAAGCCATAGTCATGCCACTGCACTCCAGCCTGGGTGACAGAGTGAAACCCCTGACTAAAAAAAAAAAACCATTATGGTTAGGTGTCCTGTTATCTTCAGCCAAGCATATTCCTAATGGATACAACCGGTTAAATGGTGAGATACAAAAAAATTTAGCAGAGTGATGAAAGAGGGTGTTGCTATGTATTTATATTGACATGAAAAAGCTATTATGATGTGTTGTTACATGGGAAAAAACATACCTAGCAAATACCTTATGGACATATAAGAACTCACACATGCACGCTTATGTTTTTGGTGTTTTCTATTTGTTGGGAAAGAAAATCTGGAAGTATAAACATGTCTTGTGTGGTGGAATTTAAAGGTATGTTTCATTTATTTCTCTGGAGCTCTGGACTTTCTGAGTATTGCTTTTATCATCTGCAAAAACAACAGCCGTGAGAAACTCAGCAGGCCAGGGTGCGTCCCATGATGAGCGGACCCCTGGGAACACGCCGGTCTTGCGTTGGTTCTGAGGACTCTGACTCCCTGTCCTTCCTCTGCTCTCTTCCAGTGCTCTGCCCTCCCCCCTTCCTCCCTACCTCCCTAGGGTGCTGACCTGTGCCCTCTCCCCCCCTACCCGAGGGTCTGTGGGTCCCTGTGGCGCCCATGGCTGACCCATCTTGAGGATCAGAAGTCTTCTTTCCTCCTCCCCTCTGCCCACCCCTCCATCCTTCCTATGCTTCTTCCTTCCCTCTCTGTTTCTTCTCCCTCCTCGGTCTCCCCTCCCCTGCAACTGCCCTGAGCCTCCTGAGAACCTGTTGCAACTTCCTGAATGCACAATCAGGGGAGGGAGGCAGCCCAGACCTGCACCTTGGAGCCCTGAGCTCTGGAAGCATCCTGAGCGGTGACCGTGTGTGTGTGTCTCTGTGTGTGTGTGTGTCTAGTGTGTGTTGTATGTGTGTATCACATGAGTGCATGTCATGTGTGTGTCATGTTTGTGTGTGTTGTGGGGGGGTGGGGTCAGGCCTCAGGTGAGGGTGGACAGGCCAGGCCTTGGGTGTGTGCTGTGCCGAGCCCAGGTGGGACTTGGTTAGCACTGCGTTATCTCAGAACGTTTCTGTGGCAAGCGTGCTCTAACCCTGGGCTGTCCACTCCCCTGTAGCCCACACCCAGCGGGGTCTGGCTGAGCATGTGTTTGGCCTTGGTGCTGGGTCTACACCTGGCCCAAGTATCCCGTTTCTCAGGCGTGGGGCCCTGTGTGACTCTCCTTGCTCCTTCTGGGCTGTGGGCTCTGGCCGCTGAATCCAGTGTCACCGAGGGCCCTGGGGCTTTGTTCAGACCCCGCTGCCTCTGGCTCCTGCCCTCTCACTGCTGGGATATGCACTGCAACTTGGATTCAAGAGAAAGTGCCAGACACAGACCCAGAACTGGAGCTCCTGGTCCCTGACCACCACCTACTGCCCCGTATGATGTTCTTGGATTCCACAGCAGCACCTTGTCGCCAACCATCCTCAGCCACAGCCGGCCACTCTTTCTGGCCCCAGGTTCTACAGTCCTCCCGGGGTACTCTGTTTTATCCATTTTATCACCAGGTCCCAGCACCAAAAAACCCTGCTCTCCCTTCCCCGGCCATGTTGATGCTGGGACTGACATTTATATGTACTCCTTCCAGCCCTCTGCCAGCCAGGTGAGGGGAGAAACTGAGTCACAGAGCATCTGAACTGTCCAAAACCACAGCATGTTCCTAGCGAATCCCTTCATGATGACTGACGGAAGCCCAGGACCCCTAAATGTCTTTTCAGGTGGCTGGCTTCCATCAACCCAAAGCACAAGTGTGACCAAAGAAGAAAACGATCTGGTCCCCCCTGGGGGGTGGGGGTTGGTCTGAAGTCTGAGAGGTGGGCACTGAGGCCACGCGATGTAAAGGGCTCCTTTCCCCCCACAGAGAGCTGTCTCTGATGCCCATCATGCTGTCTCAGCGCTAGTGTTCTGGTGGCTCAGCACAGAAAGGCCACCCTTGTTTTCTTTGTCACCACCAGACACTGAAAAGACTAAATGACACAGTTTAACGCTAAGTCATTTAGAAATTGGTGACATCAGCAAAAACATACCGGTGGGATGCCCAGGCCAGGTCCAGGCAGGGTGAGTGGACAGATTTCACAGTCAGTGGTGACCCATGGCTGGCTGTGGGCTCTGGCTATTTGTGGTGCCGACGCCAGAGGGAAGTGGGTGGCGTTGCGGGTTGGCTTTGTGCGCTGGAGGCCACTGAATTGGGCTCTGGGAAGGGAAATTTGGGGAGAGGCTGTGGGATGTGCACTTCAACTTGGGTTCAAGAAGACGTGCCAGACACAGACCCAGAGCCTCCTGGCAACATGCGGGCGCTCACGTGGGAAGCCGGTAACAGACAAAAGCAGGAAGCAGCCTTCGTTTGCAAATGGTCACACCGGGGTCATTGAGTGATGTCTGTGCTTGATGCTAGACAGCGTGTTCGTTGAGCATGGAAGTTCTCCCCTGAGTCCAGAGAGGGTGGGAAGGAAGGAGATGCCCCGACAAAGGGACTCTGGATGGACAGGGGCCTGAGTTTCCCACACACCCCCGGCTGGACACACATGATGCCTCTCATTGCCTTAACAATAGCTGCGTCGTAGCAGGAAACTGCTATGGGGAAAGGGGGGTGGGGAAGTGGGATTGGCAGTCGTGGCAGTCTGCCTGGGGAAGAAGGGGACCCACCTCATCCATAAGGGTATCTGCATAATGAACATTTGTACACCTAACCCTGAATTGTACTCCACGTCTTTAAAATAAAAAAATTAAAAATTAAAAACACAGCAAAAAAAAAACAAACAATAGCTGAGTCCACTCTCAGACCTTGACTCTTTCAATAGTGCCATCTTTCTGTGGAGATGGAATGTTCCAGAACTGTGCTGTCCCATGCCATCACCACTAGCCACACGTGGTTATCAGAGCACTTGAGACGTGACTGGTGAGACTGAGGAACTGAATTTTAAGTGTCGTCCAGTGTTAATGACTGAAATGTGCAGCTGGTGGGGACTGCATGGGATGGTGGCCCCGAGGCGGCAAGCCCAGCCTCGGTCCCCTCTGCTTCCCAGCGTCACCATGATGAACCCTCATGAGGTGGTGACCTTATTTTCTTGCTCCTTCTCATGCTCGTGCCACTGGGTCTGAGAGGTGAAGCGGTGAGTGGGACCCTCTGTGCTCTCTGCGTGTACACGTGCGTCTCCAAGAAGGTTCTGGTTGGCCGGTCCTTCCCTGTTCCTGGTCTCTGCACAGGGCCCTCAGCATGCCAGACAGCAAGCAGTGGCTCTCAACATAACCGAGTATCCAGGCACCCCTCACCCTTCCCAGTTGGCACATCCATGTCCCTATCCCTGTCTCAGCCTCATCGTGTCTTATTCTATATCTATGTATCCATTCTTCCATATTATCTGTGCCATCTTCCATTTGTCTGTCATCTATTATTCTATCTATTCATCCATTCATCCATCTTTCTCTTTCTCTTCATCTATTTATACATTTCTTCTAGCTAGCTTTCTTTTCTCTTAATCTATCTCTTTATCTCTCCATCATCTATCTTTCCATCTGTTTATTTTTCCACCTATCATTTCTTTCTCCATCTATCTTTATCTCCTATCTATCGACCTATCTATCTCTACCATCTATCTACCTATGTTCCATCTATGTATCCATCTACCTATCATCTCTTTCTATCTTTCCTTCTCTTTATCTATCATCTATCTACCCATCAGGCTTTCCATCTATTTATCCATCCACCTATCATCTCTGTTTCCATCTATCCGTCTATCTTCTTATCTATCCTCTATCTATCTATTAGGTTCGTGTAATAGTAATTTCAGTTTTCGCATTGTTGATATTTGCCTTTTGATATTGGAATACATTCTTAAATAAATGTGGTCATGTCATATACCATTTTAATACACATTTCTCACTTTATTTTTACTAATGACTTATTACTTGCTGTTTATTTTATATTTATTTTAGACTATGGAAATGATGTTAGGCAAAAAGAAAATTTGAGTGATTTTCTTATTCGAGCTTAAAATGAGTCATAAAGCAGTGGAGACCACTCGCAACATCAACAACGCATTTGGCCCAGGCACTGCCGAGGAACACATGGTGCAGTGAGGGTTCAAGAAGCTTTGCAAAGGAGACGAGAGCCTTGAAGATGAGGAGCATAGTGGTTGGCCGTGGGAAGGTGACAATGAACAATTGAGCATAGTCATCGAAGCTGATCCTCTTACAACTACACAAAAAGTTGCCGAAGAACTCAACGTCAACCTTTCTATGGCATTTGAGGCAAATTGGAAAGGTGGAAAAGCTCAGTTAGCTCATGAGCCAACCGAAAATTTTAAAAATGGTCATTTTGAAGTGTCGTCTTCTCTTATTCCATGCAACCATTTCTCAATCGGATTGTGACGTGCAATGAAAAGCATATGACAACTGGCAATGACCAGCTCAGTGGTTAGACTGAAAAGCAGCTCTTCCCAAAAACTTACTCCCTCAAAAAGTCATGGTCACTGTTTGTTGGTCTGCTGCCGGTCTGACGATCCACTATAGCTTCCTGAATCCTGGGCGAAACCATGACATCTAAGAAGGATCAATGAGATGCACCAAATCTGCAACGTCTGCAGCTGGCATTGGTCAACAGAAAGGGCCCAATTCTTCTCCACAACAACGCTCAACTGCACGTCATACAACCAATGCTTCAGAAGTTGAATGAATTGGCCTGCAAAGTTTTGCCTCACCCGGCATATTCACCTCACCTCTCACCAATCGACTACCACTTCTCAAGCATCTCAACAACTTTTTGCAGGGACGGTGCTTCCACAACCAGCAGGATGCAGAAAATGCTTTCCAAGAATTCGTCGAATCCCAAAGCATGGATTTTTACGCTACAGGGATAAACAAACTTCTTTTTGGCAAAAATGCATTGATTGTAATGGTTCCTATTTTGATTAATAAAGATGTGTTTGAGTCTAGCTATAGTGATTTAAAATTCACAGTCTGAAACCACAATTACTTTTGTACCAAACTAATTATCTGTGTGTCATCTATCTATCTATCTATCTATCTATCTATCTATCTATCTATCTATCAATCATCTATCTCTACTATCTACCTATCTTTCCATCTATGTATCCATCCACCTGTCATCTCTCTTTCTATCTATCCATCTATCTCTTTATCTATCATCTATCTAATCTATCTTTCAGTCTATTCATTCATCCGTCTCTCACCTCTCTTTCCATCTATCCATCTATCTCTTTGTCTGTCATCTATCTATCCACCTATTTACCTATCGTCTATCTATATCTATCTCCCTATCTTTCCATCTATTTCTCCAACCACCTATCATCTGTTTCTCTCTCTACCTGCCAACGACTTGTCCACATCTATTCAAGTCAGGATGCAGACAAGACCCATATCACACATGGTGCAGGGGTCTCCACTTTTCATCATTTGGCTGTTTCATCCCTCACCCCTGGCCAGTGACGTGAACACAACTGGGGTGCTTTTCCTCCGGTTCCATGCTCCTCCTACCACCCACGCTGGCTTCCCTGGGGAGAGGCGCGCCCCCAGCCCGGGGACCTGCCTGGCCAGCTCGCCTGGCTGTCGGCAGCGGTGTCTCCCTGTCTATCTCTCCATCGGTGCTGAGGACGCCATGTGGCATGGACGCCCGGAGCTGGCAGCCGCACAATCTGATATGACGCTTGTCTCAGGGAGGTTTCAGCAGTCTGTCATCCTCGCGGTCCTGGCGCCAATCACTTGGGCCGGGCCGCTGCCAAACAGAGCCAGCAGGCCCCACAACCACGTTTCACATGCTTGGACACGGCCAGGCCACGTCTAGACAGTCCTGAGCACCCAGGAAAACACACCAGGTCTGGTCGGACTGGATTGTGTTCGACGTCTTGGGAGCCAGAAGCCCATTCTGACACCGCCAACTCTGGGTGCTGTTTCCAGAGCCATGGCTGGAGAACGTGGCCCTTCTCCTACCGAAATCAGAAGATTCAGAGGGCAACAGACTTCCACTTAGAGCAGCTGGGTGTTTTTCTGAAAAGTCGGACTTGTTTTTTTCTTTTAATTTCTCCATTCCCCCCCAAATCTGACCCCTTTCTTCACATCTATTTCATTAATGCCTGCACAACTCAAAATAATCTTTATTATGTGCATACAATACCTTCTTTTAGCCTCACAATGGTCTTGGGGGTACCTTACTATCTCTGCTTTACACCGATGAAGAAAGGAGCCCAGAGAGGTTAAGTCACTTGCCCAAGGTCACATAGCAGGGAGAGGAGCCCAAGTCTTTTGATTCCAAAGTGTGAGATGTTTACACTCCCTCTCAAATCATGTGGAAAAGAAATCTCCAAAGGGGGTGAGAAGATGTGACGAGGGTGGAGAAGTAGAAAAAAAATTCGGGTGATTCACTCCTCCCAGATTCCAGAGAACTGACAAAGAGGAGCTGGGTGACAGATAGGCTGCCGCGTTCCGGGAGGAAGGGCTTCCTGCGACCCTGCACTGGCTGCCCACGCCAACCTCATTCCTTGATTCCAGTCAGTCGCCAGCTGTATACATGGGTCAAAGTTCACCAAGCTTGGTTTTATTATATATACATTGCCTCCAAAAAAGTTGATTTTTAAAAAATGGACTTTGGAGACGGACAGAGCTGAGTGTGGATCTGGGGTTCCCTCGGGCGACAGTGACCACCCTGGAGCCATCAGCTGACCCTTGCTGGGGCTTGGCTGGCTCCCCTGGAGGATGCGGGTGCATGTGCTTGCTCTATGAATGCGGCCGGGATTCGGGGAGAGGTTTCTCAGGATACTGAGCGTGGAGTCTGGGACACGCAGGGTGAGCCTCTTGTAGTTGCAAGGCAGTAATGTGCCCGGGCATGTTGTCCTGGGCCACCTTGGGGTCCCAGAAGAGTCTATTCTGGCACAAGAAAATCCCAGTTCTCAGGTTGCCTTGGGCAGGAGGAATCTGTGTCTCCGCTCACGTTCCCAGGCCTGGCCCCCGAGGCAGCCTCTGCTTTTGATCTTGCCCCAGCCAGGCCTCCTCCTCTGGAGTCTTCTGTGAAGGAACCAGATCTCTCTTCCTCCCTGGCAGCCCCCCTGCAGTGTGTCTTTCCACCCTGGATTGAAATCCTGACTTTCGGGCCCCTTTAAAAAAGGCTGGCCCACCTCTGCCCATATCTGCAGCCCACTTCCGTGAGGCCATGCCGCTGGGGGTCTGTGCTGGAGCCCCGGCAGCGGTCTTGGTGGCAGGCGCCTTCACAGAGCCCTGGGGTGCGCCTGGCAGGTGATTTCAATTTGCTGTGACCTTGTGCAAAGCATCATTTTGTGTGAAGGATATGTACCTCTGGTTACATCCGGTCACTGACTCGGGTCCAAGAGAAATTCCCAGGGTCCTGTGCGGGCTGCGTGTGAGCCATCTCCTCCCCATGCCCCCCCACCCCCCACCATGCTCTCCCGGCTGTCAGCGTCCCCACTCCCTTGGCCCCTTGCCTGATGCTGTGCGGTGCTTGTGCTAAAGTGCTGCTGAGTGTCCCAGGTCGGCACCAAGATGGTAATAGACACTGAATGCAGCGTGTGTTTACGTGCAGACACTGCACGCTTGACTCATTACACACTCACGGTTGGCTCCGGTGGCATCCCCTGGGAACCGACTCTGACTTGGATTCAAGTCCAAGTTTATCTGGTGAGGGTTCTGGTTATCCACCACTGCGTAACAAACAGCCCCAACACTTAGCGGCTGGAAACAACAGTAGTCACATATTTTGCTTATGAACCTGAAATTTGGGCAGGACTCAGCAGGAATGACTTGTCTCAGCTCTAACATTTCCCTGTCTTCACATAGCCCCACGCCGGGTCTCACCTGCATGGCAGCTGGCAGGAAGAGGGATTTGCCTATGTGGTGGACCAGGGTGCCTAAGTCAGCTGTTCTGAGAGACCACAGTGAAGCTGAAAGGCTTTCTGTGACCTAATCTTGGAAGTCACCCAGTGTCACCTCCTAATATTCTATTGGTCACCAGGGACCAGCCCTGATTGAGTCAGGGCCACATGAAACATGGGCCGCGGGGGGGCCAATCTTGGGCATCACCATCATGCCAGGTGGTCCCAGTGGGGGGATTTAATACTGGGAGGGAAGCTACCTTGGGATCTGTGAATAGCAGGTACTTCCACTGGGTACCAGGGTCTCCGATGAGGATGCCAGGGCGTTTATCCACCAACCTGCATCTCTCTTTGATTGACAGCTGCTCCCAGGGTGGAATACCTTGCTTTTCCCAGCTACCCCCAAGCTGAGCAAAGTGCTGTGGTCAGAGGATGCCATCAGCAGAGAAACAGTGATGGCAGTAAGAAGTCCTTGTATAGAAGAAGCAACGAGGGACTATGGTGTGCAGAAAGCTTCTGCTGCAGCCACCTGGCATAGGATGGGCAGGGACACTGTCCCAAAGATGAACTGTCTCTGGGGTCACATGTCTCAACGTGGCAGAGCTTGGGCAGACCCAGCTCCGGTGATTCCTGGCCCTGACCCCAGACCCACTTCCCACGCTTCTTCCTGCAGGGAAATGACACCTTCCGTCCCCTGTGCCCATGATCCCACCACCTCCAGCCACTCCTGAGTGAGACAAGCCAACTCAACCATCGTCCCCAGCAGAGAAGGTCAGTGTCTTCAGAGCTATGGCTTTGCCCATAGACCAGCCATGAATACAGAATGAGAACACGGAGGAAGGTACTTGTGCTTCCAGAAGCTTCCTCCTGGGCGCCCAGCAGGGATTTTTGGCTGCAAATTTAATTTAATCACATTATGGCAACATTTGAGCTGTTGAAAAAGAGGGTCTTGGGAAGTGACTGAAACCGGAGATCCCCAGAGCTGGGAGTGGGAGGAAAAATGGGGAAGGGGCTTTGTGATTGTGAGTTCTGATAGCTTTATTTAAATGGGCTTATCGAGGGAGATATAAGTAACTTGTCATAAATAGCACATCTACAAAATGTTGGCGCCGATACGTTCTGGGATGACTTTTTAAAAGAAAAATGTCATTTTAGAACTTTTAGGTTTGCAGATCACTGAGAAGACAGTGCTGAGGGTTCCTGGATGTCCACACCCAGGCTCTTCCATCTCTGACTTTCCTTGGGTGCTTTTGTGATGACTAATGACTACAGGTTACATTTTATTCACGTTGCCTCAGTTTCCCCTCTTCTTCTTCTGCGTTGGGAACCCATCCAGGATCCCACCTGGCATCAGATTGTCTTGTTTCAGGTTGAGATAGTTTCTCAGACTCTCTTTGTCTTGAATGGGGTGAATAGGGAGGGTGGAGCATGGGGGTCACGCTGTTTTTGGTCAAACTGCTGAATACTCAATGCAGTGTGGGCAAGTACACTCGTAAGTTACCCGTCATGAAATGAGCAAATGCATTGAAAGAATGCCCCCCCCAAAAGAAAACAACTCACTGAAGCTGAATGTAGCATCTCCCAACAACACTAGCAAGTACATGGATACCAATGGGTTCCTAGAACTCTCACCTAGCCAGAGAAGCCTGTACTGCGAGCTCCCCCCGAAAAAAAGAATTCAATTTTGGGTCTCCCCTCATACATTATTTAGAATTCTTCAGCATGGGAGATGTGTCTCTTCTTCGCATTTGTTTACTTATTTAATCATCTCTTTACATCAATATGGACTTGGGAGTTTTTATGTGAGACTTGCATTATAGTTCAATGCTACTTTACCTATGTCATTGCTCAAATGGTTCCAGTTTTAGCCACCGGGAGCCCTCTTGACTGGCATTCTCCCATCCTGCTTTTCACGGGTGGGCTGGGAAAGACAGTATCTCACATCATCAATGCTTATGTTGCCATTAATCTCTGCCTCCTGTCACGACTCATAAGGCGGGGACAATTCCCAAACATAGAAAGTTAAAAAAAAAAGATCAGTGTCCAGGACAGAAGCAGATACCTCCTAGTAGGACAACTCTGGGGTAGTCATCCTCTAGAGTAGGTGGAGTTTGAGGAGCTAGACATCCATCGGGACACGTCAAAAACAAAAACAAACCAGTGTTGAGTGGGAAGAGCAGTTTCTGAAGGAACGTGCATGTCTGATGATGTTTCTCTACCTCAGACTGCCATTCTGTAGTCTCTCAACCACAGAGGCTGGAAGCTTGGGAACTACATTTCCAAACTTTTTTTGCCAGAAGGCTCTGATGGGGTGGGACGCACTCCTGAGAAGCCAGCAGATGGGAAGAGGAAAAGGGTGCCACCTTTTTCTCCCCTGCTCTGCTTTTAGCTCTGGAAATTGCAGCCACCGGCCCCCGAAGTAGACCTCCCGCAGCACTGGGGACAGGTCCAGGCACGTCAGCCAGAAGGGAGCTTGGAGCTTCTGCTAGGAGGAAGTAGGGTGGTGTGATGGTCAACGCACAGAGCTCACACACTGGTGAGACAGTGCCTTCTCCATGTATGAAGCCAGTTATCCACATTTCACACCCTTTGTTTGAGATATCTAGGGTGGATTCTATTTTTCTGACTGCAGGTGAACTAACTGGTACAGTCCAGGGTGATGCTTATGCACATTTTACAACACCTGGCATAATCGTATTAGGTGTTGTTTAGGGAGATGTATATCTGCTGTAAAGTAGGCAAGTTTCCACAGGAGGGGTATTTGTGAACTTGTGACCACCTCTGAGGAAGGAAGGGGGAGGAGCACACTGGGGCTGGGGGTGGGGGCGTGTCCACGGGAGCCATATTGGTAATGTCAATTCCTTGAAAGACATGTGTGAAGCAAATCTCAATATGCTAACTTTTG
The DNA here is from genome assembly GCA_963574415.1 of Tarsius wallacei. NCBI lineage: Eukaryota > Metazoa > Chordata > Mammalia > Primates > Tarsiidae > Tarsius > Tarsius wallacei. The sequence continues at coordinate 1,854 of CAUYQG010125029.1, read as the reverse complement.
TTAGATCTGGATGGTTTTGCACGTGGGTACTGGTTCAACTGTTTCCTTTTCTGACTACTTTAAAAATGTCAGAATAAAAACAAATAACAGAAACACAGGGCAGAATCTCAAAAACATTTTGTTGAGCGAAGGAATCCAGGTATGCATGGGCACATCCTGGAGGATCCCACTTCCGTAAATTCAAAAACAATGATGCTCATTTATGGTGGCAGAATCAGAAAAGCTGTTACTATTGTGGGTGGGGGGCAGGGAGCATCACCAGGAAGGTTCACCAGGGGACTTCCAGGTGATGGAAATGTCCCATCCTGTATGCATGGTGTATGCACAGGTGAAAAATCAGTGAGCTGTAAGATAAGTGCATTTCATTCTATATCAATTACATTCCCTCCAACCACCCAAACAACAAATGAACAACAAAACACACAGCACAGGCAAGGAGTAAATCCAGGGAGCTTACAGCTGTTTCAGAGATGCCTTAGATAAGTTAGGGGAAAACTGCCAAAGATCCACAAGGCTCAATTTCTTAGATCACAGTGAAAGTGAAACATGATGACGAACCCCCTGCTGGTGGAGGAGTAAGGAGACCCAGAGTTAGACGTGGTGGCTGCATTAGCGGGGGAGCTTTAGTGGCAAAAACTCTTGTCAATATTTCTTTAAATGTTACTCTAACTTACATGACTTCTTGCATAGGTGTTGTTAAACATAATTTGTGTCTGTGAATGACAAAGACATGGAACCAACCCTGCTGCCCATTGAAAGTGGACCGGATAGAGAAAATGTAGTACGTATATACATGAAGAAATATTACACAGCTGTAAAGAAAGACAAAATCGTGGACGTCACAGCAAATTGGATAGCGTTGGAGATCATTGTACTCGGTGATCTATCACAGAAAAAGAGAATGGAAGACTGCATGTTCTCATTCATAAGTGGATCCTGATCATTTATCATAATGCTAAGAGAGGGATTGGCAGTTGCGGGACACAGCCAGGGGAGGGGGGACATGCAACACTGCTAAGGGTAGCTAGTCCTAAACCAGGGGGAGTGAGGACCAGTGGGAAGCCCAGACTCCAAAGGCATGCAGACTACTTATGTACCTAATCCTGACTTGTACCCCACATCTTGATAATAAAATAACATAAAGAAAAAACTAGTGCCTGTGAACGCTAATGGTTTCCTTTGCTTGGATAGAAAAGTGACAGTTACTTGGAGCATATGCTATATTTCACCTTCCTGTATCCCCGCTGGAGGAGAGTCAGGCTTGTGGACGTATTCCTAAGGCAGGCTGCTGCCCTTCCCCTGGGGGTGGCTGCTGTGATTCTGGGAGTGAATGGCCTTGAAGGGGAAGCATTGACACGGACCGGCCCTGGGAGAGAGGCACACCTTGAGGTCTGTTGGGCTGACACTCCCCACAGCAGCTTGTGCCTCTGAATGTTGGCACGGAAGGAAGGGCGGCGCATTCCCAGCTCCTGCATGTTATGTTTTCGAGACGCCTGGAGGACTCAGAATGAGCTGGATTCAACCCTCAGTTTGGCCCCAGCTTTGCCTCTTCCTAGCCTGAAGATCTCGGGCACATTCCTCAAATTCTCAGTTCCTCCCCGGAAAAATGGGACCAAAGACACCTCCCAGTCATGACTGTGACCGACGGCAAGGATACCAGGCACCCTAGGAGACGGCAACTGCCTGTAAGAAGGGAAGTTCACTTTTTTTTTTTTGAGTTGGAGTCTCACTCTGTCGCCCAGACTGGAGTGCAGTGGCCTCTCCCAGCCACCGCAGCCTCGACCTGCTGGGCTCCGGCGATCCTTCCGCCTCAGCCTTCCAAGTAGCTGGAACTACAGGCGCGCGCTACCACGC